>WHYT01013771.1:105729-120186 GCA_009806455.1 Tetrax tetrax | reverse complement strand
GGGGGTGGTCCCGCCGGCCGGGAGCCGGCCCCCAGCGGGGCGGGACGCTCCGCAGCCCCCTGCCCGCCCCGGCTCCGACCTGCACCTGCCGGGGGGCCGGCTCCGTGGGGCGGGGAGGGGGCGGCCCCGGGGGTGTCCGGCGGGAACCGGGGACCGGCTGCAGGTTCTGCGTCCTGGCCTCGACGCCCAACCTAACCCACCGAGCTGACACCCAATCTGACCCGAAAATCACCCCCAGGTTCACGCCGGGTGGCAGAGCAGACCCCAGTGCCCTACCCTGTCGTGGGCACCAGAGTTTCCTTTTATTTCCAAATCCCTGCGGTGAAGATGCTCATCCCACGCGGCGCTGCAGCATCCTCGGGTGCAGAGAAAACAGCGGGTCCTGCGGCGCAGTCGGCCTTTGGCAGCGGGGATGAGGAGACACAGACAGTGCCGGCAGCTCCACGCTGCTCTTAGGTGGGCTTGCGTTACAGCGAGGTCCCTCAGCGCACACCGCCTCAGTCAGCACCCCCAAATCCAGGGAGCCGACTCACCGCCGCCTCTGCTTCTGCCGAGGGTGATGGCAGCACCCCTGGGACCAGCACAGCCCCGGGCCAACGGGGCCCTGCTGCCCTGCCAGGGTTGGCGGCTTTGCTGCCGCATCCCAGGTTTTTCCCCAGAAATACATTCCCGTTCTTTTGCCCTGTCTAATTTCAAGTAACAAAGCTCTGAGGAAGAGCAGAGCTCGCAGATTTCAGAATTCAAGTTTCTGACTCTGTTTTTCTCCGCACTTTGAGAATCTAAGCCTTTTCTATCTGCAGTTCGGTCACATCCAGACCATTACTGGTTATTCCCTTGTTGCAGAGATCTCCTATTTACTCTTACTGACAGAGCAAGAGTACATTTCCTGGAATAACAGGGCGATGCAATTAGGGAACAGGAAATAATTATGCACCTTTGCTATGCCAGGAGCTACCTCCAAGCCCAAGGTCTCCTTCGCAGGACTGGGAGGGAGGGAATCCGATCTCAGGCAGGCGGCGAGAGCGGGCAGAGCTCGTGCAATGGGAGATCTCCGTTTTAGTGAAGAAGCCACATGCTAATCGATGAAGGTCAGGGAGAGGTTTTCCTTGAAGGCTGAGGTGTTCCTTGCTGCCGCTGTCTTGAAGATAATCAGTGCTAACCAGCGGCGGGGCCTGGCTGCCGGCAGCAGCTACACAGATTTGTTTATGTTTTCCCCAGGAATCACGTCCCCGTTTCTTTAACCCCAAAGGGCATTTCGCTCTCCATAAGGGATTGGGGTGACAGGGAGCACTTGCCAGCACAGTGTTTTGCCCATCACCTCTGCTCGCTGTGGCTGCGGCAGGACCTGGGGGGGACGAGAGGGGCTTCATCCACCTCTGTCCCTCCCTGGCTGTACAGAGGGACCTGAAGGGGCCATCCCAAAGCACCCTCCCGCCCCAAGGCAGCGCAGGCCTTCCCTGCAGAGACCAGTCCAACAGGATCTTAAGCTCTGACGATGATAGAGGCTGCCAGCATCCCTGTTACAGCAGCCCAGCTGCCCCCCGGGAGTTTCCGCCAGCGCCCACGTCCCCTCACAGCTGCCGGCTCTGCTCACCCGGGGCTGAGCCTGCACAAGGGCTGGGACACAGCACCCCAGCTTGCCCGCTCCCTCCGTCTCTGCAGAGCTCACCTAGCGACAACCTTGAGTGTCCTGACTTACGCCGTCCCCAGACAACACCAATAAAGAGGATTTTAGACTTCAGCCGAGCAGGGATGTTATTCATTCCCAACGAGCTGACTTTTCACTGCATAAAACATATAATCCAGACTCAAATCAAAGCAAGGTCGCTGCAGCGGCTGGCCAGCCTGTCTCTGGGGGGTTAGCATGTTATTTCAAAGACAAATCAATCTATTTTTCCTCTCCTTCTTCATCTGAACATTTGTTGCTCCCCATTCCTCCCTGTCTCTCCCTGTCCCTTTCATTACTGCCTTGAATTTTGCAAGGGGGAAGCTCTCCTCCTCCCAGAGAACACAGACAGACCTCTTCTCCCCAGGGAAGGATGCGAAATGTCAGCCTCCTGCCCAGCCCCTGATGCTGCTCATTCAGAGCCTGGAACCAGGTACATCAATAATTCACCGCACGCTTTCCTGAGCCCGGCCATTTGCTGAGCCTCTACCACCAGCAGCCCCGGTTCCCCTCCTGCCTTGAAGGCTTTCCAGTTGGGATCTGCCCGTGCTGCAACCCACCAACTTCGGTCCATCTGGCCTGAGTGCTGGTGTTATCCACAAAGTGCTGATTTTTTCATGCTGGCCCTGGAAACCATTTTATTTTGAGTCCCTGACTAAAAAATTTACTGACCAAAGGAGCTGGAGCCCCTGTGGCTCTACGCCGCAGTTAGACAGCCGTGCAATGCAATATCATGGGAATTTCTTTGGGTGCCAGCTCGGTCAGAAGTTCAGCTTTAATTTGCAGGTGCTGTAGGGCAAGAAATCTGCTTTCCTTTTGCTAGAAGCTAAATCCAAGAAAGAGAAAGGGAAAGGATGCTGCTGAAATGCTCTCTGCTGGTCTCTGGCACCTGTGCTTTGTTTTGTGGCAGGTGAGGTAAGTGCTGGTAGGTGCCCACCATGCCCAAACTCCATCCCCAGCAGAAAGACTGCCTTTCCCTGGGCATCTTCCCTCCCTTGGATGCTCCTGTGCCTCTTCCGCGCTGCTTTGGCTCTGAACAGCGAATGTTGCGCCCTCGCTAAGGTGGGTAACGCTGGCTGAGCCTTGCAGGGATGACAGCAGGGCTTTGCATGACTAAGGAAGTCCTCTGATGACAGATGAAGGTATATAAGAGTCCAGGACAGCAATTCCTGTGGATCCAAGATCCAGGAAGGGGCAGGGAGTGTTGCCTTACAAAATACTTGGCATTGCAAGAAAGAGAAGCCATACCTTGGTTTGGTTGCCCATGGAATTGAGCCCTGTTTTTAGATTCTCCAGTGCCTTGTAAGGCCTGTGACAAAGCTTAAGCTTGAGCTGAAGCTCTTTGCCATCAAACTGTTTGAATCCCCCGTGGATTCTCCACAGACTCATTATCCCTGAGTTATTGCTGTACTCCTCTTTCGGCAGGGACACTAATAAAGTTGCTCTTCGCTATCCAGCTGGTTATTTTATGAAACTTTCCAGACCTGACAATCTCAGTGACCTCTTTCAGGTGTGACTGCAATTGTCCATGTACTCAACAGAGAAACGCAAGGACTGAAAGTACCATCTCCCCTTCCCAAGCACGGGCTGAATTAAAAGACTGGGTACACGATGGCTGCTCTCACCCTCCTTGTGACACAGAACAGCTCTGCTTGCCTGTACATCTCTGCATCTGCTCAGGGATGCACAAGTTTAAAGCAGAGGATGCTCAGGGTGCTGCAGCTTCTCCGCCCTTGGTCTGCTGCCAAGGGTGACAGCAATCCCCAAGAAAAACTCAGGCCATCCTTGATCCATGATCCGTGATCCACAATCAAGGATGCCTGCACCCAGCACCATGCCATGCCCTTCCCAGGGCACCCCGTCCTGCATCGCCTCTGCTTGCCACGCACCGCAGGCACGGGGAGTTCGGACCCGGCAGGGCTGGGGGTCCTGGAGGACCTCTGCAGGGGTGTAAGCAGAGGGGGGCTGGCAAGCTCTGCTGCGGGGATGGGGTCTGTGGGGCAGGGTGGAGGTTGGGAAGCTCCTTCATACGGCTGGAGAGGGGGCATCCAGGAGCAGAGGGGCAGGAGGAACAAGGAGATGGTCCGGGGCAGGAGCGAGGAAGGGAGACAAAGGGAGAGAGGTGCCTGCTGCCTTCCCCCAGCCCCTGTAAGATTAGCAAAGTGCTGAGCCTCTGCCCTGCCACAGAAATTTCTGCACCCTTCCAGCAAATGCATTTGCTGTGCAGGCCAGCAATTAAGCCCGGAGGAGCTTCTGGGCAAAGACCCTCGGCTTCCAGGAGAAACGGTTGCCGCCCCGGCACAGAGTCTAAAAGCAGAGCGCTCCAGAGAGTTACTCAGCCCCGCGCCAGAGAGCAGCGTCCATCCCGGCCGGCCTGGCTGCCGCGGCGCTGAGCTCAGCAGAAAGCAGCCCCCCGGCCGATCGCCCCCCTCTCAGCCTCTGGAGCTCCCTTCCCTTAATTAGAGATGCTAAAATAACCAGGGAATCGTTTCGCAGGCTACGAGAGCATGAATAAACGATGGCAAAGCGAGGCGTAAACAATGCTTCCTGTCAGGCTTTTGCATCCGGGTCTGCTCCGGCTTCGGAGAGGCGAGCGGTTGCAGGGCCCAGCTGGGTGGGCAGCGGCCACGGCTGGGGCTCGTCCCTCTGCCCTCGTCACCCGCTGCTCCTCCTTGGGCAGAGATCTGACGGTGGGTTACGTTGTCCCAGCCCTTTACCCTCTGCGTTTAACAGTTTGGAAATGGTAATTAAAACGTAGATAACTCTGCGTGGGGAAGGGTCTTCTAGGGGAGGATGGAGGAATTAAACTGGTGGGAAATAATACACTGAACCAACTTCCACTTTTTCAGGAAAAAAGAAAAAGATCTGTAACGGAGAGGAGATAACATTCGGATTCTGCAAGCTAGAAAACAACGCAGAAGAGGCTGAAGGCTGCACAAATTCAGACTCAAAGAGAAGCCACAAACTCTTAGCGCCGGGGCGTAATTAACGGTGGAACAAGGGAGCGGTGGAGCCCGTCTGAGAGGACGTCACGAAACGAGGCGGCGGCTGCCGGCCCAGCCGGGAGAGGATCCCAGGGGCTGGGCACAGCTGCCTGCCGCTTGCCGCGGCGCACAAGGCACAGCTGATTGGCTGGGAGCTTACAGTGCTGCGTGGCTGATTGGCTGGGAGGTTACAATGCCGCACAACTGATTGGCTGAGAGTCTACGATGCCCCATGGTTGATTGTGAGTCTACAATGCCTCACGGCTGATTGGCTGGGAGGTTACAATGCTGCACGACAGCTGATTGGCTGGGAGGTTACAATGCCGCGTGGCTGATTGGCTGAGAATCTACAATGCCCCGTGGCTGATTGGCTGGCAGGTTACAATGCTGCATGGCTGCCTGGCTGGGAAGCTACAGTGCCACGGGGCTGATTGGCTGGTTGGCGCATCATTGGATGGCAGTTGGCTGAGTGACCTTATTGCTGCATGCTGATTGGCTGACTGGATGTATTACTGCATGCTGATTGGCTGGGTGGCTAGAGGGTGTAAAAAACCCCAAACTAGTAAAAAACAACTTGTTTTATATCAGGGGCTGCTGGGAGCATCGGTGCCACATCTGCCATGGTAACAGGCCACTCTCAGCAGTGGGTTTGAGGAGCCGGAGTTCAGACATCTGGAGCATCCGGTCTGGGTCATTCCTTACCATCCACATCCACATCCACATCCACATCCACATCCACATCCACATCCACATCCACATCCACATCCACATCAACAATTCATTCCAAAGCCGTTTCTACAAGCACATCTATGTGATCCAGCCTGGGGCCTCTTCCATAGTAAAAAACCAACGATGATTGTGAACTCAGCTTTTCTTTTACAGCTTCATCAGGGCTCTGACAGTAGCTGGGGAGCTGCTCACCCTGGCTCAGGACTGGAGTCTTCAGTAGTGTTCTCTGTTGGAGGCTGCTCCATGGGTTTGTCCTCCTCTGCCAGCTCCTTTACAAGGTCATCAGGTATACTTCCCAGGATGGATGCTCTCAGCTGTTGGCAGCGCAGAGACCCCACGTGCGGACACACTGGTGAGGCCAGACCCCAGCATTGCCTGCGATAAGGGTCAGTCAGGGCACAGTGGGACAAAGGAAAGTTGCACCACACTGTCCTTCCCTTTAACAGCCCACCCATCCCAGCTCCCCTCCAGAACAGCACGTCCTCACACATCGCTCTGTGCGTAGGAGCCGTCGGCAGAGGCGTCGGCAGTCCCGGCACAAGGCTGCACCGCTTGAAGCCACTCAACACAAGAGCAGGAGGCGGCGGCTCAGCACTGCGCCGTGGTTCAACCGAGTGTTGCACCCAGCTTGTCTTGAGGAGAGACAGATGGAGAGAGACACGGCAAATCTCTCCTCGCACGGCAGCAAAAAAGGAGTGGCTTGCTAGCTGCTTTCCTGGTGGGAAGGTGAGATGGAGGGGAGCCTGAATTTTAGCAAAGTCCCTGTGAATGCGGGGACAGGCGCAGGGTCCAGTCTCAGCCTTGGGCATCTGCTCTGTGCTGCAAATCCATGCGTGTTGGGCTGGCGAGATGTGTCTCTCCTGGGGTGCTGGTTGGGCTTTGCCTGCTCATACCAGGCTCCTTTCAATCCCCAGATCAAAACCATCAATAACAGGAGCATGTTCCCTCTGTGCCATCGTCCATCTCTGGCAAACAAAGGTAGGAGCTAGAAACCAGCAGCACAGAGAAACGGCTGGCTTCTTCGTGCACAGCGATGGCCAGACTGCACTGGGTGGACACAGAGAGGAGATGAAGCCGTGCAAAGCTGCACCTCAGCGGCACCGAGAGCACCTCTGCGGGGGTGAGAGCCAGGATGTCCCATCGGGCCAGGGCTCCAGTGCTGCCTCCCCTAAACCATTCTGGACCCACCAGGAGGGAAGGAGCTGGGATGGGTCCGTTGCAGGGCAGCAAATGGGTGGGGAGAAACTTGGAAGCCTTTGGAGGGAGGAGGGAGGTTATGGAGGAAACGACGGGAGAGGTGAACCTGTTGAATGCACCTTTGCTCAAAAGTCAGAGTGGTGCCTTCACCCTCTGCCCCTGAGGACCACCTTGGGGTGATTCTGCTCTCTCTCTGCCAGCAGATGAAAGATGGGGCCCAGGGCTTTGAAAACCTGGGGACTGGGCTCTGTCCCACTGGTGGCTTCATGCCCGGCCAAGATCTGTGATTAATGCTGGGGAGGGAGATGAGAATGGACGAGGTCAACATCTGACGCACTTCCTCAGCCCCATCTTCACCGATTTCCAGCACCGGTTTCCGTGCAGGGCACACGAGTCACCGGGGCTGGCTCATTTCTGCAGCTGTTTCTCTGCTCTGTCCCATCTCCTTGGGCAATGCTGCATCCAGACTCACCAGGGACGTCAGCAAGTTGGCCAAAGTTGGGGATGATCTCTCCAGCCCTCATTCCCTAGCCCGTAACCCACGATGGAGATATGTGGCTGCCATCCCTGGGCAGCAGCATTCACCCTCACCCCATAGAAGCCAGAGGGGCCCGACTGGGCTGGACTGGAGGGACAGAAATGCAGCCGCCTGCATTTATTTTGCCTAACAACAGTGATCTCTCTGTGTATTTTCATTCTGTTTTCCTAGGCTCAGCTGCCTCCTCAATGAAATGTTTCCAAAGCAGCCGGGCTTGGCGGCGGGCCAGCCCCGGCTGCCAGATGAATGGGCGGAGGAGGAGGGACCCATTCCTCTTCTTGACACGGCATCGCCGCACAAGAGGCCTCTGTTGACACGAGGACTGGCTGTTCCCCCTCTCCTGAGCGGCTCTGCCTGGCCCTCGGCCGGAGCGGCGCACAGGGCCAAGGCAGGAGGCTGCGCGTGATGTGGGGCTGGGGTCTGTGCTCCTCCTGGGTGGTGGCACAGCCACAGACACCAGGGTACCATGGCCCAGCACTGACCTGAAGCCAGCCCTAGTTTCCCGCCCTGGACCCTCTGCTGAGCCAGCCCTGCTGACAGCTGAGCACTCCTTGCAGCTCTCTGACTCCTGTTAACGGCGTTCCTCCCCCAGATGTCAGCCATGCGAAGAGCCTGCTAGCTCCCCCGAAATAGCTCTCCTCCAGCCCGCTCCGAGCAAAGCTCTCCCTCAGCACCGCTGCAGTGCAGACACCGACACAGGTCTTGAAGAGCTCCAGGTCTCCAGCACCTTTCGGGGGAGCGATGCCACGGGGGCCCCAATCACAGCACCCCCAAACCCTTCAAGCCTTTGGACAATAACATACAGAGCAGCACCAGCCTCACCCTAAACCCTGACCATTACTCAGACATGCAGCCACAGCTCTTCCCCACACCTCAATTCCTCTACCCAAAGCAATACACCAACCCAAGCCTTCAGGGCTGGAAATCTGTCTGCTGGGAGGCAGCCAAACGGTTGCGGTGCCACTGGACCAGCCGTGATCCCTCGAGCTGCCGCTGCTAACTGCAGATCTGGTCGTCAGCAAGGGAACGCAAATCTGTGTGTGCTCCACTCATCACAACGTCACCTACTTGCTAGGGACACCTCTCGGAGCTGTGCAAGAAAAGGATGTGGGATTAAAGGAAAGGGCTGAGGAAGCATCAGATGGCAAAAGAAAGAGATAAAAGTCATCTGTATCCTCCCAGTCTGCACCTCTCCCCACCAGCATCTCGTGGTGGTGGCCAGCACCCAGCTGCTGCCAGCCGAGGACCAGAGGCTGGGTCAGAGCAGCACCGCAGGGACACGACTGCTCCCGCCAGTCGCGATGGGGAGAGGGCTCTGCCTGGATCTGGTGGAAAAGAGGCCAACCACACATCGACAAGACGAATTAGTTGTCTCGGCAGCACCGGCAAAATGAGCGAGAGGAGTGGAGCCCGTGAGGCCCGGCCTGCTTTGTTTCAATTACAGCAGCTGCCAGAAGAAAAAGATAACCTCGATATTGATGGCAGGAGCAGCAGACAGAGGTGCCCTTGCGGGCTGCTAGGAGCAGGTAGAGGAGGAAGGGGGAGGAGGAGGAGGGAGGGAGCAAGAGAGATGGAGGGGGGGGAGCAGGGTCTCATCTAACACCCTGTGGGAGAGCCTGGCTGGCTCCCATGGCTGGTGAGAAAGATCCAGCTGATTCCATTGCCCTCATCCCCGCCAGGACCGGCTCCTCTTACTCTGGCTCTTGCCCCAGTCACTGAGGAGAGCATTTCCCTGCAGAGAAAGGGCAGAGGGGTGCAGCCTCCCAGGACATGGGGCAGAAAGTCAGCACAGAGCATCAGCAGCAGGACACGCGCCACAGCATGGTGCTGCACGACACTGAGCAGAAAAACCATGTCTTTGCTCCCACTCAGGCTGTGGGGCAGGGAGAGGAGATGGAGAGTTCAGGGAGGCTGGATGGAGCTGGAGTGAGGGGCTACAAGGCTGAGACAGGCACGGGGGTGGCCCAGGGGTGCAGCACCCGGCTGCTTGGGGGCTGGGCAGCCCCCGACGCTGTGCGTGCAAGGGGAACCAGGTGCCCAAGATGACCTTGGAGCGCATGTGGGAACTTCGGCCCCGCAACACCAGGCACGTCAACATCTCATCTACCAGAGGTCGAGGTGCTGGGCCAAACTTCCTCCTGGCAGCACAGGGTTAATGCCCTGTGTACGAAGCCCTGGGTTCGCATCCTGGCAGGAGATAACCAGAAGGTATGAAGAAACGTGGTCTCTTTGGTCTTCAGCCCCTTTACCACCCAGTGTCGAACAAGGGAACGCTTTATGGGGTCCACATCCAGCCCCATGTCCCTCCCTGTGCCCAGAGAAATGCCCAGGGCCAGCCCAGTGCTGAGCGAGCCCCCCAATCTCTGGGGAAGGGGTCCCTCCGGAGGCCAGGCTGAACAGGGTTCGCTTCACAGAGGTTTTATTCATACTCTGGATACCCGCATTGCCCTCCCATCTCACTTGTCCCCCAGGAGAGACCCCAGGATCCTGACCCCCGTCCTCCCAGGGCTGTGAGGCCCTGGATACTAGGGGACAAGGCCACCATCTTGCGGCCACCCATCACCACTGCACATACCCGTGTGCAAGGCCTGGAGGGTCCCCAGGATGCGGCAGCCGTGGGGGTACAGGGTTTGGACCATGGGGAGCTGCGACCTCCCACCGGTCCTAGTGCCCCCGTCCCCTGGGATCACCTCCCGTGGGGCACACGCTGCCCCCGTACCCCTCACTCCCCGGTCAGGACACCCAGGGGTGCCAGGACACCCAAGGGTGCCAGGAGAATCAAAGCACGCTGCCAGTGCTGCTCCCGTCCCAGTTCTGGCCCCTCCACCCCTGCCCTGCTGCTCCGTGCGGTGTCAGCCAGCGGTGACCAAGGACCTCCTGGTTTGCACGGCAGGCTTCATTGAGCAGGGAAAGGCAGGTGGCAGCGGTGGATGGCTCAGAACGGAGCCCTGGGGCTGAAAACGCAGCACCTCGGGGGAATCAGAGGGAGATTTTCATCCCTGGTCACAGAGTGGGAGTACAACCCAGGTGGGGGATGCTGGAGGGGTTGTTGTACCAATGCAGCCCAAAGCAAGTCTTTCCATGCCTCTGGGAAGCGAGCTGGCGTGGTCTGCACACTACTGGGTTCTGCGAGGCTGCCCAGCCTGGCTTAGTGCTCGTTTCCCTCCTTCTGCTTCTCCCCCTTGTGATGGGGCTGGCCGTGGTCTCCGTGGCGGTGGTGAGCACGGGTGGCAGGTTTGTGGTCCCCACTCGAGTCTGTGGCTCTCTCGCTGCTGACCTCGTGGTGGTGGTGAGGATGGAGGGGGTTGTGCTGGTGGCTGGGGGTTTCTGGCTCCTTCCCCTCTTGTTCGGGCAGCAGGCTCGGGGTTACGGGGACCTCCATGGTACTGTTAGCCTGGGGAAGGTAACACAAGGGCTGGTGTGGTACGTGAACGTGCACAGAGCACCAGTAAGCCTGCAAGCACGCGAGCAAGCAGACCAGCATCCATCGTACAGAAGGCTGCATGGGTCAGAGCAAAGGCTCTCCAGCCCCGACCCAGGGTGCAGGGAGGACAGAGAGGCTGGAGCACACAGAGCACAACCTCTGTACCTACATCCCTTGGCTCAAGCCGTCTGTGCTCCAGGGAATTGCTGAGCCAGGAACGGGACTATGCTTTTAATATTTCTAGGTGGATTTTTGTCCTAGGAAGTGACTAATCGCCTGCTGAGCCCAGAGCTATGTCCTTTTCTTTCCTCTGAGCTTGCCACCTCTGGGTCAACTGCCTGCCTCTTTCTTATATCAGAACAGCCAGAGACCCTGGCTTTTCCAGACCTGGGCTGTGACCCCTTTAGTCTGTTCTTTCTCAGCCTGAAAGCTCTGACCTATTTAACTGCCCTTATTCCAGACCTTTCATCACCTTCCCTCTCAACCATGGCTGAGGGCGGCTGCCAACCCAGAGCCTGTCCCTGACGTGAAGATAAGGTGTTGGTTTATTTGTCTCCTTATGTGCAATGCCAGAGGAGAGAAGGGAGTCCAGCTCCAGTGAGCATCCCTGCTCCTTACCTCCTGGGTGGTGTTGGGGTAGAGGGAACAGTTGCCACAGAAGTCCTTGCTGTGGGTGAAGCGGATGGCTGACTCCACGTAGGGGAAATGGAGGAAGCTGTAGGGCAGCTGGATGTGGAAAGCCAGGCGGCCGCACCTGCGGGGAGAAGCCACAGCCCGGCTCAAGGCAAGGGGTCTGGGATCCCCCCAGCCCAGCCATGGAGGGAGCTTTTGGAAGCCCACCAAACGCTCTGTAACTCCCTCAGCCAAGATGGAGAACGCTCACCGGTCGTAGACAAGGAAGTCGTCCTTGTCGCCCCCCAGGACCTGCCAGACATCGGGGTCCTCCGGCTCGGGCTGGAGGACGAGGACGCCTGGTGGGGCATGGCGCTCCAGCTCCCTGAACATGGCGTGGGACAGTGGTGCCTTCTCATTGATGATCATGTAGCGGACGTCGACCGTGCCCTGCCGGGTCAGCCTCTCTCGCAGGCCCTCGAGGCTGTGGGGAAGGAGGCGCTGGGAAGGGAGGTGCTGGGGTGGGGGGGCCACCATGCCGCCCCCCCAAGATGGCAGGGCTGGGTTCGGGGTAGGGGGAACAGGGCTTACCTGCGGGCCTGCTGCAGGCAGAAGTATCAGCTGGCCTTCAGCAGGGCCACCACCGTCACCTGCCCCACCACCCCTGCCATGGGGCTCGAGCCATTGATGCTCCAAGCCGGAGCCTCCTGGCAGAGCCGGCTGCTGTTGGCCGCCCCCTCGGAGGCTGAGGCCAGCTCCAGCCCCAGCCAGGTGGCCAGAGCCAGCACCAGCAGCCCCATCCTGGACCCTCGGCCCTGGCAACGGGAAACGGGGTGTTAGTCTGTCCTCTGTCCTGGGGCTCAACCCACTACAATCCTTCCAGCCCCACTACAATCCCAAACTGCCTCCCCACACCCCACCCTGGGGCAGACAAGAACTGGTGGACTGGTCCCAGCACAGCACTGGGAGCTGGGGCTGCCACGCTGGCAGGGGTGAGGAAAAGGAGATCAAGGTGCCCAGCTCCTGCTGAGCGCTGCGCGTTTGCTTCCGCCGGCACCCGCTGCGACAGCCGGGCGCCACGGTCTCCCCCAGCGGCGAGGCACCTGCTCCATTCGTTCGGGAGGGGAAGGTCCCCCTCCCACCATTGGCCTTCTCCACCTCCCCAGCGCCAAAAGCCAGACCGGCCATGGACAGGGGGTCTGTCTTTGCCCCAGGGGCAGGCAGGGATGCAGCCCCCATCGTCCCGGCCACTAGAAGGGAGTCAGTGGGGCAGGGACAGTTTCACCTTCAGGTGACCTTGAGAGTCCTCGATGCCCCATGAAGCGCTTTGGGGGTGCACAGAGTCTTTACCCCACCCGCCACCAATAAGCCTGAAGCCCCTTCCTCCCACAGCCCCCTAACCCTGTCCAGTCTGAGATACGCCCCATCCCTCCAGCGTCCAGCACGCTTAATGGGCACGGGGAGGACATGGGGCTGGAGGGAATGATCTGGGGCTGAGAGCTGCAGGGTCTGATCAGGATGGATGTACCCCCAATCCCCAGCCCTCTCCCTGACAAGAACGAGCCCTCCATACCGTACCTCTCCTCGCTGCTGTCCTCTGGCCAGACCAGCGGCTCTCAGCAATGCCCGGCTGGCCTTGGTCTCCCTTTTATCTCCTGTCCACTCTCCCCGCCCAGGAGGGAGGAGAAGAGTCCGGCCAGAGCGGGGACTGTGCCCCGGCCACCACCGCCTGCCTCAGATGGGACAGCAACAAGGCAGGCACTGTCCCCCTCGGTGCCACGCGGCTTCGGGGTCCTGCTGCCACAGCCCAGCCCGATCCGTGCTGGGGCAAAGCAGTGCCTGGTGCTGGGCTGGCACAGACGGTGCCGGGCAGTGCCACGGGGAGAAGCCAGGCACTGCACTCGAAACCCCTGCGTGGGCACAGGAGGGGTGGCAGCGTTGCCAAGGGTGCTGCTTGCACCAAAGGGTTGCAGGAGCACGGGGTGACATCCAACAGTGCCACCAGTGCACCAGGTCGCCAGGGAGCCACCAGCGCAGCCTCTGTCACCCTGCTGCCAAAAAAGACAGGTGCCTGTCCCGAGTCCCTGGGGTGCCGGAGTTCCCTGCCCCATGGGGTGCTGCTCCAAATGCCGTGCCGTCCTGGCTGCTCTTGGGCTCTGCTTGACCCCACAGCAAGCCCCCGCCGTTCAGTCCCATGCCTCCTGCCTGGCCCGGCACTGGGGGGGCTGTGGCGGTGCGAGGAGCCAGCAGTCCCTTGGGAAATCACAGCGCCGGTGGATTTCCCCCTCCCACCCCAACCAAACAAGAGGAGTTCACCGCTTTGGTTGCACACAGCCATCTCTGCAAATATTTGAGCAGAACACGGGTTCTGTACAAAAACATGATAAGGGAGGGAAGGGCAGCAGACACAGACACGAGGGCAGAAACACGGTCCTGGATGCACAAAGAGGGGGGAGAATTAATCCAAAAACAGCCACCAGCAGCAGGGAGAGAGGTGATTGCTGCTGGGGTGGCTGGAGGGGCTCGGGGATGTCAGCAAGGACGTGAGGCCCTGGGCTGGGACGGAGGAGCAGGCACAGCTGCGCAGGGTCAGCCTGGAGCAAACCCATCCCGTCACCGATGCCGGACCCTCCGCAGAGCTGCCACCCCCATCCGCACGCCCCAAGCCCCCTAAGGTGCCCAGGGCACCGTGAGGCACCCAGCACTCGGCGGGGGCACACATCCCCTCCCAGCACGCCCTGTCCCCATGGGAAGGGGGCCAGCGGGGAATGGCCTGGTGCAGCCATGAGCTGTTTTGTCACCGGTCCCAGGGGACCCCCAGCCACCGGCAGCAGGTTCATCTCCTCCCTCCGCTCATCCCCGAGCCGGTGGCCGCAGTTCCTGCGGTTATCAGCCCGGGCAGCTTTTCCTTCTGCAAACACAGCCCGGCACCTCCAGGCTCGGTGCAAAATTTTGGCAGCCGCGCGTTCCCTGGTTGTACCCGTGCCGGAGCAGCTCCCGCTCCGTCCCGGCACGGCCCCACGCCACGCGTGCCGGCCTCTTCCTTGCCCGGGACGGCACCCACCCATGCCTCTCGCTGGGGAAGGCTTCCCCACGGCGGGGCAGGTCGCTTCGCAGCCTCCCCGCCACCGCCAACCCCCCTCCCCGTCCCGCCGCGGCCGGTTGCGCGCCGGGGAGGAGCGAAGTGAGCCGCCTCTCCAGGGCCAGCCCCTGCCCGGCGTCCCCTTCGCCCGCCGCCGTGAGCCCGGTGAGCCGCAGGCCGAGGGCGACCCAGGGCCCCGCGGGACCCCGGGGGTGCGGGGTTGGC
>WHYT01013771.1:57638-81664 GCA_009806455.1 Tetrax tetrax | reverse complement strand
TTGCTGCTGGTGGGGTAATTCCCTGTAACCCTCATAGTAAAGAAAGAAAAAAAGTGTTATGTTATTGGGTTGGGGTTTTTTTTTTTAAGGAAAAAAAAAATAAAAAAATAAAAAAAAAGAGGCACAGCCCATGGTTGGTTTAGAACACACACCTGGGAGAGCTATCCCGCTTCATAGTTGTACTTCCCCTTAATCTCGGTTACAGCGTACATGGACAGACCTCTGCTCCCACAGGAGGTGGGGAAAGTTTCTCTCACATGGGCCAGGTGATTCTAATGCAGGGTAACTGCACACAGAACCAAGCCACAGCAGCCCTTCAGACTTCTTCTAAGTAAGGGGAGATGCAGTGGGACTTAAAGCCAGATGTGGTTCTCAAACTGCACTGCTTCCTGTGCTACTGAAGCTGTTCCCTAGCGCTAGAACAGAGCAGCCACAAGAGCCAGCTCCCTGCAGGCTGAGTGCTACCAAAAGCCATCTTGTCTTGTAGGTCACAAACTACTGCCTACTCTTCAGAGGGCTGCAAGGCAGGGGAGAAAGTCCTTGAGTCTCATGGGTTTAATAGTCTAACACCAGTAAGATGCAGGAGAGAAAGAACACTGAACAAGGATGACTCTCCCAGTATATAATTCAGCACAGAGTAACAGTGAATAGGATCTCAAACCAGGTATTGATGTCATCCATAGCTTAAGTAAGCACTTGAGACAGCTTTTTTTAATCTAGAATTGCCCTCTTAATCACAAGACTCAGGCCTTGATTTTATTTTTATTTTGAAAGCAAGTTGGGAAAGTTTACAAAACCTGACCAAGAAAAAATTATGAAAATATTTAACTGGATTCATCTTTGGTTACTTCTTATTGCAGTTCCAATAAAACATACACCATTTCTATAGCTCAAAAAAAGTCAGAAGGTCAATCAACATAAAAACAAGATGTGCTTTCTTTACATATTCATAAATATCCACAATATTAGAAAAGTTGTTTTGCAAAGATTTTTTTTCTGGCAGTGTTAACTTACTATTATACACAGGCTACAAACTTCTTCCTAAGCCTTTAATTACAAGTTGAGCTATTTACAGACTGCAAAATATTAAGACGTAAAACTCCTTCATAAATACGAAAATAGATCATCTTGCAAAGATCTTTATACTTAATCAAATATCTGGCTGCCCCTCCTCCCAAAAAAAAAAAAAAAAAGTCATTTGTTTTTGCATAGAAATGTAGTGACATGCAATATAAACAATAGCATTAAGTGCAAACAGGAATTATTCAAGTGTCTTTAGTTGTACTGGCAAAAAATACCAATGTTCTGTTACACGTAATACATCAATGCCTCTCCAAGAAGTCTACAGCCCCTTGTCTGCACCGCTCTTGAGGGGCAGCAGTTCACATGCGTTCTCGTAGTTGCATTTTATCAACCTGCAACCTCCACAGAAATAGCTTATAACAGACATTTACATGAATTCAATATAGAAAGATTTAAAGTGAATTAAAAATACCTTTGATCTCTTCAGGGAACCTAGCAATGTGTAGAAAGTGTTTTAAAAGAGCAAGAACTGCTCCCATAAGAAAGTCAAAAAATCATAAAATCCAATCACAATAAAACTTTGTCACATCACTAAAACAAGGAGTTTGCTGACCACGTGTTCATCGGTAGCTGTCAGAAAATGGCCCCCAGTAGAAAAGCACCCTCAGGTAGGCAGAAAACCTAGGAGTCTTCACTAGGTGCAACCTAGATTCAGCTTTACACAGCCAAGGGCATGAGACGTAGTGAGTGCCAGCTGCATCCGGACCCTAAACCACTGGGTTTTCGCAAGCACTTGCCTGGTTTTAAATGGCCTTTCACTCCCGTTTCCTACGGGTCTCTCTTCCACGCAGACCACGAATCCAGCCGCTATTCCTTGGCGTTTCTCTCTGACATCCCCGCCTCAGTACAAAGAGCTGGAAAAGCTGGTAAGGTGTGCCCTATGCATGTCAGCTGGCTGTGCTTAGAGTGGGCATTTAAGGAAATAAAATTGTAGCCATGCTGCTTTCTAACAGAGCCATTCAGAGCAGGGAAACATATTTAAGAGACTGGTGTGAGCAAACAGATGAGGTCACTGTAACGGGTGCCGGAGGTACCCCAAGCCTGAGTGCAGAGGCTTTGCAGTGGGCGTCAGAGAGGGCAGTGGGCTGCAGGATGAGGTGTCAGCGCTGACAACCAGGGCTAATGCAAACCACGGAGCAGGGGCGTGCGTGTGCTGGACAGCTTCCTCACAGCCTGGTGACCCAGAAGTAAACTATTCCTTGTTATTGCTTGTTTGTCTGAAGTCACACAGCTAAATGCATCTTGTGACAACAGAAGCTGGTGCTGATGGTTTCCCTCCCAAAAGTTTATAATTATATAGGAGATAAAAAGAGAAAAAAAAAATCACAACAAAAAGAAAAAAAAAAATCCCCAGGCACCAGACAGGCAGGTAGCTGGTAGCTGAGTTCTGCTGTTTCCCTGTCCTCAAAGGAAATTGCACACACACGGTGCCAGCCCTGCAAGCTGCTCTGCACTCTCAGACAGGATACGCAGGACACAGTACTCTGCAGATCAGCACCTTAAAGAGGCAGAGAGGTGTGGGCCAGAAGGGGTGATCTTGGTAAGGACAGGCATTTTCTCTTTCAAACTGCTAACAGCTGCCTAATCTGGCATGGACTGTGCTCATCAACACTGGGTTTCTCATGTAATTCTTCACAGCCACTGGGAAGGGATAACTGCTGCTCAGGTTAACACATTTCACAAGAGGAAGTCATAATTCACAGAATAGTTACCTACACCTTGGAAAGATAAGCATCTCAGCCAAGAAAGAACTAAGGCTTTCTCCTTCATCCTTTCTTTGAGACAGGAAAAGAGAAGGAATAGTCTTGCTTCCATCAGAGACTAGCTTACATTTCCCATCCTTACAAGAGAGCAGGAAGAGACTGTAACAGGCTGCCTGGGTGGAATTCTGGTCTCCACTGCATCACCATCTGCTCAGCAGGCATGCAATGCATACCTCAGGTAGGAATGATAATAGAGGTTAAAAAATAAACTTAAAAAGAAATTTTAAAATCCCATGTTGTTGGGACAATGATAATGGGAAGGGGCAGGATGGCGCACAAAAGTCATCACAGAACAAGATTTTCCATACGTCACATCCCAGAGCAGGGATCTGTGACGCTGGTTCCAGCAAGCAGCATTAAAGCTCATGCCGCTGCTTCTTTCACATGTACCTGCTAGTGGAGGGGAAAAAAAAAAAAAAAAAAAAAAAAAAAAAAGAGTTAATTGGGGACAAGCTAATTTTCTTCAGTTTGACAATTCAAAGCCCTTCTATGAGCCTACTGTCTATGCTCCTCCAAGAGCACTTGCCTGGCTGCAACACTGCTGGCCACTTCCCCTGAGCTGGGGATCCCTGTCCTCTGCCAAGCAGCCGTCATTACTGCAGTGGTGTCAGCGAGATGGGACGTCGTACCAGAGAGGGAGCCGAATGTGACCCCTCTAGCTTAGTGGTAATAGTCAGCTGCGGTTTAGATACTGTATTTCGTCAGCTACTCTGCAGAAACAGATCGTGATGTCCCTTCAGCGCTTCAGAGGAAAGAGCCCAAACCCCCCAAAAGCCCAGTACAACTGGTACTTTCACTGGCAGTTTCTGCAGAAGCCCAAAAATGACAATGCCTGGAATATGCTTCTCTTGTGCCCTGGGCAAATTTTCCTCCAATCTGGCTTGAGGTACATGAAGAGCTGTGCAAGGAGAGCAGTGCTTACCCCACCCTGCTTTCCTGCACTAGTGTATTACACATCATTACCAAATCCCAAGGGAAAATGAAACACCAGGGAACAGATTCTTCTTGTTAATCGCAAAGCACTTGTCATGTGATTCAGCCTGCAGATTGTGACCAGCATGAGGGGTTTTGTTGTTGCTGCTTTTGAAAGAAGAGCTTGTTTAATGCTGCAACAGCATTCACAGCAGCTCTGGGACCAGAAAGCATTCCTATCTGCTCAGCATAGCTCTGAAAGATCTGTGCCTGTTTCTAAATCAGAGGCTCCAACTCACGTGCACTACTGCAGAATGTTAATGCAAAATCTGCAGTGGTTTAGAGCAGCTGGTCAGTCAGAGGGAGAGGGAAAACCTAAGGGTCGCTCTTGCTACCTAATGTGGAGCTTAAGGCTTTGAAATGCTCCATGCTGGAATCCACATCAAACTGTTTACACGGTGCCTGCTCTGGCTGCTGCCTCTGGAAGGACTGCAGGGCCCACACTGCCATTCCGGCTGGAGCAGTTCCCCCTCCTAATGCAAATCAGGGAAGGGAATAAGCACAGTTTGAAATAAAGTTAAAATAATCAGTCTCTCCAGACACTGTCTGCAGCTATCTGACAGCCAGTTTCTACCACCTGCTGAGTCTCTTTCGAATGGGAAGCCCACCACTATAGAAAAACAGAGTTTAAGCAACTGGGAACAACTGTTCCCTCAAGGACACGTTCAGTTTGAGCCCTCTCTTCACATGTCACAAGTTGACTGCGTGCTGCCACTTGCTCAGATGCTGGAGGAGGTCTGAGACAACGGGGCAGGACTGTCCCCATCCTGCTCCCTGAAGGGCCATGCCTCTGTCTTCAGCTCAGCGGAAGGACTAACACTGAACAGAGGCTTTGTAGACTCTAGCGGAGTATTTTTCAATAGGTCATCTTCCACCTCCATCTCTTCAGAAGGGAGACAACCCACAAACACTTGTGAGGAGCCATGTCCCTCAGAGTTCACCAAATTCTCAACTGGGAGCTTTTTGTAAGATAGCAGCTCAGGCTGGGCCAGCACTAATGGTTGATTACATGCTGGATCTCCACACGTGTTCTCAACAGGGCAAAACCCATTTTCCTCCTGGGCCACTGGTCCGTCTGAACAGTCCATATCTTCTTCTTGTCCTGGTATAGGAAGTAATCCTGGCCTGTGAGGCTTGGCTTGAAAGGGGGGAATCTCTGACACACCGTATTTACTGCTACTCAGGAGTTTTTGCCGAACCTCCGCACCTAGCTGAGCTGGGTCACACCTGCTGACAGTTGAAGACAGTCCCCCAAACAGGCCGTATTCCCTGTGCGGCAGTTCAGGAGAGAGCGGCAGTGATCTGCATCTCCTCCCAGGAAGAAGGGAAAATTCTTGCCAGTCTGTGCTATACGCCTGCCGGAACTGGGACTGGCTGGCTTTCAGGCCTCCACCTGCCTCTGGAGAATGCAAGTCAAACACAAGGGAGATCACAGACTTGCTTGGCATGTCAAAGAATTTAATCTTCCCCCCCTTGAGGTCCTCCCGGGCACTGAAGGGATTGACTTTCCGGCCCAGCCCTTTGTTTGGCGTATAGTAGGGGTCCTGCACATTTATCTTCCTGGAAGGCTTGCGGGAGAAGATATCCGACTGGCTGCGTGACAACCAGATATTCCGACGTGGACGGGGTGACTTGGGTGGGATCTTATCATCCAGCGAGCTCAAACGTTTTACTCCTGGTCCTTTTTCAATTGACCCTGAACAGAAGAAAAGAAATACTCTTAGCCTAAAGGAGCTATATGCCTGCATCCCTCCTCGCTCACAGAGCCTTCCTGACAACCGTAAAGAAAAAGCTGCATTTCTCATATTCCAAAGTCTCTTCCATAAGCACTTTGCTCATTCCCCGTGAGTTCCTGCACAAACACAAGGACATCATTCTCTTCTCAGTGTATTATTCGTTTCAGACGTGGAGATTTGTCAGCCCTGTCCACAGAACCTTTTAAATGTAAAATATCCTCTCCTCTTTACTCATGCCTCAGGCTAATTAAAAGTCATCTTGAAGACCTGAGGAAATGCAAATTCAGTTAATGCCACCTCACTTCCCTAGGCAGTGAAACTGGACTTCTTTTATCATTTTATGATTTGCCACTCACATTATGGAGGACGCTGATTTGGCAGACAATAGTGTCTCCAGAAAAAGGAGAGGAAATGGTACAAAAAAAATTGGTAGGAATGAAGCCTTTCCCTCTTCTATCCAAACCCTGTATTTCAGGTCCCCTTCACACCTTGCTGGCAGTACAGTGATACAGCAGAGAGGGCACAGGGTGGTCTTGGAGAAGAACAATTTGCACACTTTTAGATTTATCATAATGGCTTCCAGGAGAGGTTGCCCAAGATCTCTTGATGATACTGATCATAAAAGAGAGCAAGTGCAAAACATAACTGCCAAAGGAACTGGGACTTTTTCACCCTGATGGGAGAAGTCTCAGACCAAAATAAATGCCCCTCCTGATACCACGAAGAGTTTAAATCATTCCATCCCTAGGGATACATGAAAGTAATCACTCCACCTGGGAAAAACTATGCAAGTCAAAGAACAGCATGTAACACAGTTCTCCAAGAAGATGCAAATCTGACATGTACTCCAAAGGGAGAATGCCAGGAATATGGAAAAACAAACAAAAACAAACACGCACCACCACAACCCCCCACCACCAAAAAAAACCCCAAACAAAAAATTTTCCTTTTAAACTGGCATCTCTTTTAGATGCTTTCCAGGTGTGGGAGAACTCCCACATGTATGCACTTCATGTGGTTTGCAATACAGAAATTATTTCAATCTATAACAGTATTACAGACAGAGATATGTGTATATATATTGCATTTATATATACACAATATGAGAACCTATTTTTACTGTACTCTAAGTTTCCAATGCCATAAGTCTACTAATATCAAAGACATTTAAGCCAGAATATGACCCAGCCTACAAGAACTGCTTGCAGTTTTCTCCCCACACCAGGTGGCACTAGACAGCTTTAGAGAAGGCCCTTCAAGGCCAGCATTCCCAAGCAGATCTGGGATTCATCTTTTCCCCAGTCTTTCAGAGTATTTCTAGGTACTTTATAATACTCTTGCATCTTTTTTGCTTTTCCTCCTGAAGGAATTTAAGAAGCTTCTAAGTGTTACATGTAACACACACCAAAGAAATTATGCATATGCATGAGTATGGCAGGGACAAAGCAAAAGTTGATGGATTTTCATATACTCCTAGCAACTTACGAAAGCATTCCCAAATGAACTCTAAATTTCCCTTCAAGAGCTTGTGGGCAGAATCTTTTGAAGCACTTTAAGAAACAGTTAGCTATCCATTCCCAAAGGACACTCTGCTGTGTGAAGTATATAGCATTGTTCCAGAACAACTTCAAGGTTTTGAGTAAAATCATTCATCAGCTGTAAATAATACCATATATAGCTGACATCCCACTCTTCAAAATATGAAGCATTGTACCCTCTTGCTGTTAGTCTGCAGCCATGTTTGTACAATACACTTACCTTTGGGTTTTCTTTCACTGTTGTCAAGGTTCAAAAACTTTCTCTCTCTCTCCGAGTCATCATTTCTCAGGCGGTTTAAAATCTCCTCCAGTGTTTTGACAATATCAGCAAATGAAGGACGCAACTTTGGATCCATCTGTGAATGCAGACAAATCAAGAAAGATCATCTGGGTAGGTCCATGCTATTCTGCTTACACGGTGGACAGACAGAGGGACAATCTGAACTGAGGAAATTCAAGACCATTTTAAGAAGTGTGTTGTTATTGCAAAAAAAACCTAAGTAAAGGAGGGGAAATGCTGTATTCTGTCCCAGTTTATGTCTATTATACTTCTCATATTCAATTATCAAGTTGTAAACATTGTATGATGAGGGTGCATTTTAAATTGAAAAGGTGGAAAGCTGTTAAGATTCACGGCTTCAGAGGGTTTTGATTGTCTGTTTTAAACAGCTTTCATAGTTCAAGGATTTCTTTCTGGACTCCAGTTATGAGTCAGAGATTTTATATCAACATTATTTCAAAATGTGCAATAAGGATTAAACAGAGCAACTTGGCTATGTAATTCTTTAAAAGTTTGTAATTCTTTCATCATCTCCTTGTGGCTTTAATGAAAATCCACCTAAATGGCATTGCTAATTTTAAAGTTTAAAATGTTGCATCTTTCCAAATGTTAATTAGCCTTACTACTCTGTGTACTGATCCATCTTGTGAGGAAGGAAGATTGGTTATATAATTTGACAAAGTAATACAAAAGGGGAAAAAAAAAAAAAAAAAATCCATCTTTACCCAAGTAAAATACCCTTCCACTAGTCATCAGTATGTATCCAGTTTGTATTTATCAGTATGTATTTATTCACTCTGTTTAGAGGTCAATTTCTACTAAAGTCCAACACTAAAATTGTGCTAGAGCACAAGCAGCTTAATTTTAGTAACTCAGAAAGCATTTCATCATTTTGAACACTGACCCTGTATATATGTTACAGGTTTAACTACTGTATGTAGCAATCCCTAATTCAGCAGCTCAAATTTAACCTCATTACACTACTAACAAATATTCCGCTGGACCTGATTCCCATTTCAGGCCCTCTAAAGGCTTTTTCAGAGCAGACAAGCCCAGACAGATCTCACCTCTAGTGCAAAAGGAACAGCAGTGCTTTGTAAACAAAAACCTCCAAAGACCTCCCTGATATTGCCTTGCAGGTCCTACCAGATGGATCTTTCTGAAGAGAACTGGTATGATCAGCAATGCCAGCCCACCTTCTAGCAACACAGGGTAAATTACATACAGTGATAAAAAATAAACAAACAAATCACATTTGAAGAGCTTAAAAGCAGCAAGAAAGTTGTTCTAATGCAGCAGCTGGAATTTCCTGGCATAGGAAAACATGTTCTGCTTTCCCTGTTTCACTGAAAGAGTAGGGCAGGGGCAACACCAAAGTACACGCTCTGTACTTCAGCAAACTCACTAATTTGGGAAGCTTAGAGATCTGTTGCAAGCTACAGAAAGTAGAGAACAGCTCTCTGGCTGTTTTAATTTGTGCTAGGTGAGATCCAGGACAAGAGCAGCAATGGAAAAGTAACTCAGAGCAATATTAGTCTCTTCCATCCCTGAGCAGTCCAAATTCTGCTCAAATGGAATAGAAAGTTCTTCCTCAAGGCAGCAGCTGCCCACAGTTCAGCTTACACTGGTAAGCTTTTTGCATGATCATACATGATTACATTTATAAGCATTTGCACAAGTAGGCTAATAGTTGTCGGAGAGCCACAAGTTTTAGACTTCCTTGCATATACTTATTTAAAAAAAAAAAAGAAAAAAAAGAAAAAAAAAAGAAAAAACCACAACACTTTGTAACAGCAAATTAAAGAAATTTTAATTCACTGCTCACGCAAGTCAGTTTTTACTGTTTTTTTCTTAGGTTGCCCTACAACACATTTCCTGGCTGCAGAAAACCCCAGGGCTTTGCACATTAGTTCAGCTAATCAGCTGAGCTATGCAGTTTACACTGTTTGTTGACCTATTAAATAATAAAAAGCTATACAAACGTCCATGTCTAAGAGCAAATTATGACAAGATTACCTATTATTGAAGCACAGCATGCTTAGAAAGATAAAAGGAAGCCTTATCTGTTCACCACCTTTTTACTTCTAGTAGGCAAGTGGTAAGTGAATTATAGCATGCCCCACAATGAAATCAGCATATTAATGGCTTCATCACAAGACAGCAATTTCTACTTTCGTTTCAGGGAAGGGACATTTATTGTAAAGGAAGCAGCATCTGACAATAGTCAGCTGGAGAAAACCTTTTCTCCTAACACACCAAATTTTACATAAGAATATAAGATCAATCACTGCCCCTTTCTTCATGAGTACAGCTTTACTCTGAATTTCGCCTGTGCTAAAAAATTGCTTTCAATCATGCACATTGTGTTTGGATGTAGTATGATCTCTGGAGTCTACAGGTGGGAGCTGAAACTTCCAAAGTTAAATCCTACCTCTAGCCAAATCCTTTAGTGCTTACATAGTCAAAACATTTCATAAACATGAGTCAGACGTACCACTGTCCTGATGAAGCAAGCTCCACTGTACTAAGGTGAAATCAGAGGAGTGAAGTAGCTTGTCCAGAGTAAGTTCCACAAACATTTTTAGGATTAATTTATGCTATCTTGTGTCAAGAGCAGCAGTCACCCCTACCTGCTCACATCCTCACCTTCATATCACTCCTCCCTTAAGTGAGCATGTGCATTTGTACTTTGTACACAAAGTAAAGGGAGAGCTCGGGGCAAAAATAAGCATGAAGAGCATGGAGAACTGCTTTCAGCAGCAGTGTTGACATGAAAACAAAGCCTGAAAAATCAGGAACAGACAGGAATAAAAAGCTGTTCTTACAAACACTCACATGTACACAGTGCTGGTATTGGCTCCAGCATGGCCTGGTTGTGGGGTCCCAGGCAAAGTTTTGTGCAATAAAATTTTCAGAACTTGCCTCAACTTAAGTTGTGCAAACTGGACATTCCCAGCTTAGCTGAATTTGGTCAAAGCTCAGGTTTCTTACTTCATATAAACCAGTTTACTATACAAAGGTATGAGCAACCTCTGTTATGGGATAACGCACAAAAGAAATCTACTTCCCTGAAATTTTCACACTGAGGAGCCATGAAGGTATCCAGCACTGACTATCACAATTTTACTTGAATAATTGGCAGATTTACTCCATATAGCACATTGCCCTATAAGCCTTACTGATATGAAATCATTTGGATACAAGTTTGGTTTTTTGGAACACAAGCTAGGGATTTGGAAGTTCATCCCACTTTCCAAAAGGCAGCACATAGACACTTTAGAGTAGTTGAGTGCCTGCTCTTGATTTGTTTGTCCCCTCTGTTTGTGAGAACAACTCAGAATTCTTTCTTCACAGCTCAGTAGGTCTGTGCACAGTAACAGCTGGATTTTGTCAGCCCAAGGGCCAGCCAGTGTCAATAGCATACAACTGGTTATGATCAGCCTGAGCAGCCTGCATGAAGCTGTTCAGTGTGCCAGATCTACTTGTTTGGCATGACAGAACACAGAATTGCAAAAACACACGATGGACCTTTTTGCGAGGCAATAGGAAGGGTTATAAAAACTGCAAGGGCCTTTCTGGGTTATCAGAATGTACGCTGCTTTTATAGGTAGGCTCTTCAAGTCTCTTCCATAAATGCTTTAAGCTCTACCTTCAACAGCCAGAGGGATTTAGAGAACTCCAGTTTAGGCCTCTCCCCTCCACGCAAGATACTCACATTACAGCAGTTGAAGGCCAGCTGGAGGAAGTCAGGGGGACAGTCTCCCACCATGTGCTGGAAGGCATCATAATCTAATCCAAAATTCTATACAAACAAAAACACAGCACAGAGATATAAATGAGGTCTGCTCTCTGGCCCAAAGCATCTTCTTTTCAGGGAGTCCCTACATGGAGTTCTCGGGAATAACCATAAACACCATCTCTCAGCAGCCACATACAAAGGATTTTGAGAAAACTTCATGCACACTCTGAACTGCAGCATTCCCAATGGGAATTATCCGATACAAGATACCTGTAAGAGAATGAGCTGACTTCAAAGCCCATCCTTCTTCCTGGACTCAAGTGCAATCCTTTGCACTTGAAATGTAGCCCATGTGGATCTGGAAACAATATCCTATATTATGATGTTTCACCATGGTGACTTTCAGAGTGTAAATTGACAGCCTGATATAAAGCCAGAGGCTTCACTGTGATGAAAATTTACCAATTAAAATGGTTAATTTTTCAGTGGATGGTAGACTGGTAATACAAATTATCCAGTTCCTTAAATGCACTTCTGCAAAATCTGAAGGCCAGAGGACCAAAAGGATTTCTTATTTACCGCAGCTCAAGACCTAAGCAATTTGGCATTTTTCAGAACTGGAGGTGAATGGACAATATGGAAGACTCCCCCATAGAAGGCCAAAAGCTGCCCCACAGATGGAACTCAACCAAAAGGCAACTGAAGCAAGTAAGAAATATCTCATTTGATTAGTTGATTTTAGCTCAGATCCACAGTGCTTAGCACAGTCTATGCAAAAATAAGGGTGAGCTTATTTTAGTTGCTGCTAACAAAGCTCCTGCCCCTTTCACAAGGAGGGGCTCCTTAGCTGATGCAGTGTGCCAAAAGTGCTCTGTTCTGAATCTGGCAAGAAGTCTACACGAGCTATCACTCTACAAAAGCAAGGTCCCGGCAACGCTCTCAATGTTCTGCCAGTTAGGGCCAGAAAGGACTTCCCATGAGGACCGCAGCTGGACAAAGTCTGTGCAAAAATGTCTTCGATGGAGCTTCTTACAATAACAGCACAGAAGAACAAAAGCCTTTTACAGGCTATTTTTATTGTAACACCTATTCATTGTATCTTTGGCAGCAGTGCCAGAACTTCTAAAGGCCAGCCATTATCACGGCGTACTTGCCGCCTCCCACCAATGTTATAAACATAACCACTTACCTCTGTGCGAGGGAGATAGTCTGGATCTGCCTGTATTCTCGCTATAATCTCACATAGAATTATCCCATAGGAGAACACATCCGCCTGAAAGAGGAAAAAAATAGCCACACGGTTTAGCTCTGAATTCTCAGGGTTCTTATCTGCCACTGAGTTTCTCCTTACCCAAATGGTTAGCGTGAAACAACTAGACCAACCCCGTAGCCTTCCAACACTCAGCAACTGCATTATAGCTAACATTTTCCATGTGAAGAAACCCATGCTCACAGTAAAGCATTCTTGTTGCACAAATAGCTTCAAAACTCTTTCAAGAAAAAAAAAAAAATTTCCACCAAACTACTCTTAATTCAGCAGTGTAAAAAAAAAAAATTCTTCCTTGCATAAAGAATAGTGAAGTTGCGTTTGATGTCTTACAGATGGGAGTAATTAAAAACATAGCCAAAACCATGACATGCCTGTACATCACTGTGGTTAGAAAGATGGGTTTAGAATACACATGATCACAGCTTATCCAGAACATAAATGCTGTTTTTAAGAAAAAAAATATCTTTTCTCTTCTCACAGTTTGGTACTTCTGGAGAAAACAGTGTCTTTCCCAAAGCTGGAGACACCTAGTAAAATTGTATACAAGCATCGATTTCCATGGCACTTAGCAATCACTTATCTGACTACCCCTGGAGCTGCACAGTTCTGCAGACTTCCACCCACCTAAATTTATGAAAACATGGAATACAAGTCTACAGAGCAGAAACCAGCATCTCTCATCCCTTAGGTATCAGGCAGGCTTGTATGTCACTTTTCATGCTGATGAAGTATGAGACCTGCTTCCTCTTTAGTCTTCCATGGCCTAGGGTTATAGTGAAGAGCGTGGCACCATAGATTTGGGTACTTTATTATTAATTTAGGTCAACTGGAACTCTTAAAGCTTTGAAATGGTAATTATTACATTAATTGCTGAGGTAGCCACTGCTTTGCTGAAAGATAAAAGCACCACCAATTAAACAGACTGTTGACCGCTAGCTATAAAAAGGTACAGGATGTGGGTTTTATCACAGAAAGCTGCACTTGCAGGGCTGAAGTGGATGATGTTACACATGGGAAAGAAAACCCTGCGTAAAGGAGAGCTTGACTGAAAATACTATTTCTAAAATCCAGTATGCTCTCATCCTCCTCTGAAAGACACATTTACCAATAGGAAATAGGAAAACTTAGAAATATCTTTGAAGAACTCACACTCTACCTTAGTCTGAATGACCTACTGAGTACAGAAATATCACAAATGAAAATAAAAATTTTGATATTATGGAAATACTGTATCTTATAGACAGCTATTGAAGAGAACTGACAACTAATGTCTGTTTATATCATGTACCTACCTTTTCATTGTAAGGTTCATCTCTGAGAACTTCTGGTGCCATCCAGAAAGGTGAACCCACCACTGGTAACTTCTCACTATATAGACATGGAATAGATGGCAGGAAAGAGTTGGGGGGGGGTGGAGAGAGGAGCCATTAATTACTCTGAATCAGACATTGCTACAGTAACTCCAAGTATCTGCAGAAACTTTCACCAGCGGGAAGTAGATACAAGTGGGTTCCATAACATACTGTATTTTACACTGGTTTCCTACTGGAGTCACTGAAACATTCCATAGCAGGAGAAGGTGAAAGAAAAATAAAGCTTCTATCAATTACCCATATTTTATTTTCAGTTTCTAAGCACCTGGCCACTCTTAAAAAAGGTGTTATTTTATTTGAAGGTCAAGGGTGTTCAACAGTTTTGGTTTCCAAACTCTCGGCAGAACGGGCTCCTTCACTGATGCATAAATAGGTTGGAGGACATCAGTTTCAGGGTAGATGTCAAGTTCTCCATTCATGCAGCAAGACATGCAGGTATCCATCCCTACATACATGTATAGCAAGAAGCAGCTCAAAGTATTGAGCACAGCTTGCTTGCAAACTGTTTGTTTTGTTTTGTTTTTTTTAAAAAAAAAAAAAAAAGTCAAGAGTGACCACATGAATCCTTTAGTAGGTAAAAAGTAAAAGTAATTGAAAAGTAATTTGAAAAATCTGTAATGTCTCCATATGGCTGAATGTTGGGGCCTAAAGAAAGGCATCCAGCTTGCCACACATCAGACCTTGAAGGACACCTGTTAAAAAAAGGCCTCTGAAGGCCTCAAATAGCATGGCTTACTAGTCAGCAAACTAGAAACAAAACTGCATTTGAAAATGGAGGTACGGCTAGATCAAACCAAAATGGTGGCTAATGTAACCACTTTATTATGTTGTTTGTTTTAGTGTCAAGCTACCTTAACTTTAGCTGCTATTACACTCTCCGTTTTCAAGACCTCTCCAAACTTGGTACTTAGAACACCTTAAGGCACCGGTGGCACCTTCCGGATCTTGTGATGGGTTTGGATCAACACAGCCGAAGCTTTCAGCACCTCAAAGGGCAGAGATTCCACAGGAGTGTACAAGATACACATTGGCTGTATATATCAGTAGTTTAGAAATGAAAATGTTCGCTTTGTCAAGCTTTTAGATCAATATTTCCTCAACATCAATGCGAGCCTTCAGACCTCCCAAGATAAGGTTTTACGATAGCTGCAGTTTAAAAACAGTGCGTAGCTGAGATCAACTTTTATTGTTTCCTTTGCAGTCAAAAGAGCTGGAAGGCTTTTATTTATTTTACACAGAAGCACACACTGGAGAAAATCTGACAGCACATTTCACAGTCAGAACACTCCGCAATACACAAGTCAATATACAGAGAGAACAATGAAAGCCTTGTCCTTTATCTCCCTAACAGGGAGATGACAAAAGGACTATTTCCAATTGTGCCAATAGCTCGTGACAGTCACCTGTGCATTGCTCAAACGAGTTAACGTTATAATTTCACCCTAGGGAGAGCAAAATGGTGAGCTACTGTTAGACAGTAATTTTAGTATTTCTTTGTTACAAATCTGGATCTTAACAACTAACCCAGAGATTAAGGAGAATAATACTGGAACGCCACTGAATATTGCTTATGAAAACAGAAAGATGATAACTTAAGTTTGGTTAAACAGAGGATATTTATTATAAAATCATCCCAATCTAGGATGCTGGACAGTATTTTTATGTTTGCTTTGTTGGGTTGTAATTCCCTGCTTCAAAGACCTACTGAAAAGCTTGAGTAAATCCTCTACTCAATGAAGCATTTTTGAAGAATGTCACCAGTGAATCTACCGAAATGCACAGTAATAAAGGCTGGTCAACCAGCCTGCAGTTCTAGACTAAAGACTGAGGATATTTTTTTGCAAATTTTGTATCAGAATCCAATAATGGCCTCAGGGATCTGGCTCATTACAGCTTCTGACCTGCAATCGTGCTGCAGCTCTGGCTGTATTTTGATTTGTTCACGTACCTGTGATCAGGAATTTTCTCTGCTAAACCAAAGTCTCCCACTATTGCTGAGTATCCATTCTCATCATGTTTTATTAAGCAGTTCTGGAGAGAAAAAAAAAAAAAAAAAAAAAAAAACCACAAACAACACAACAGAAGAGTTATTGTCTGGACATGAAACCCATATATCATTTGTTTTATTTGTTTTAAATCTGCCACAGGACTACAAGATATTAGTGGGAAGACATTAATCTACAAGAAGCTTTTGTCTGAAAGCAACCAGTCTTTTCCCCTGCCCTCCCCCCTGCACAATCATGTCTGTCAAACTTAGGAGGATGCAAACAGCCTTACACTTAGTTAATAATCCACTTAAAAACTTGCTGAGGAAGCAGGCAGCACGTACCCAGCTAGGTTCCAGCAAGAATTAAGATGATTTAGCTCCCTCACTGCTCAAGTATGCAATACAAGTATGCTGTTCACTATGATACTTTAAATTTTTTCTTTACAATTTGCCTGTACCTGACCAGAATACAAGATCAGAGCAGACTCTAAATGCCTTTGTGTATTTTGCTACATTAACTACTGAAAAGGAACTCACTGCTTTGCAGTAGATTTTCATTACAAAATACAAGATGTGACAGAATATGTGCTTTTAAAGCCTCAAATAAAATTCTTAATTCTACAGTATATCATAAAACATGATTTAAGGGAAAAGTCTAATAGGGAAAAGCTGTCAATCTTTTCCTGTCAGATGTGCCCTCCTGTATCAGGAGAGAGGGCAATTTAAGGACACACACAGATAATTCTGGTCTGGCAGCATCAAATCACATGCAGGGCATTATTGATTTCTTTTTGTTATTTATTTACAACATGCTTTGACCATTCCAGTACCACATCTCCTCCTTCCTCACCTAATGAATCGATAACCAACTTTGCTAATTTTTTTAGCAAAAAATAGGTGGAGCAAGACAGAGAATTCATTCCCTTACCGCATGCCCTGCTCTGTATCGTTCTGCAGGCAGTACAATAGCAGTGACAGGCAGCAAAACCACTGCTGACTCCTACAGAGTGGTACCCTGCATTAATTAGCTAAACAGCAGGAAACACGCTCTAGCTTTATTGTCCTTGGATGTACAAAAGCCCCTCGCTGACCCCAACACATTGGCTTGTCTGTGTAATGCAGCTACCAAGAAAAGTGAGTCCCTTGTCTAAAAGATCAAGTTCAGGTCATCCCTGTTTACATTATTCAGAGAGGACTGTGGCTCAGGCTGTGAAGTGAGTTTTCTTCCTGCCAATTAAAAGGTTAAGCAAGCCGCTCCTGCCATCATGTAAAGAAAACGCATGCCAGCCTCTTGAAACACATGCCAGGCTCCTGAGGTGCAAAGTTCTATTTGTACAGCGTGACTCAAGGATAACAAGTACAGTCAGTCTGGAGATTCACAAACATGTACCAAGTTAAACCAACCACACTTGCCCAAGGAGCAGCAAAGCTTCTCAGTTACGGGCTTTGTTATCTTTTCTCAAAGAGCACATTCCTTCAGCTTGCCTCTGTTCAAACATTTGGGCACTGTAAGTGGACTTAAAATTGAGAAGGATAAAACTTTTCTGAAAAATCTTACTCAAATGATTCAAACAAGTGGAATTTCATTGTGTACCACATAGAAACAAGGCTACAAGGACACCAGAGATTTTGCAACGTACAAGAATGTTGATACTAGTTTATGCAGCAAAATATCAGGTTATTTTCTGCCACAGATTTCTCATAAATTAAAGACTATTCGTAATTCCACATTTAAAAAAAAAAACAAAAAACAAACCTCTTTCATTCATATAAGAACTAATTTTAAGATCTAAATTTCCTTCTTGCATTACCTTTAACTATTGACATTTTGTTCATTTTGAGTAGCAAGGCTGTAGTTGTTGATGTTACCTTCTGAGTTTTGTGTATTAGGGTTATTCTCCAATATCCCCTGATCTCCAAAATTCCAGGGGAACATTTAAATCCAGATGAAGAACTACTTTCAACATAACGAAAAATCTGTAAAAAACATTTCTACTGACCTTAAGATCTGCAATAATTTATAGGGCTGCTTTAATACCAAACAGAAGCTTAACTGCAAATTTATGCAAGCTTTAATTTATGCAAATCATCCTGACAGCAAATTTTCCTTCAACTTCTTACCAGTGTACAATCACATCCCATTAGACAGCAACACATCACCAACTGAAGATGAACAGTCTTACCCACCTCCCCCCCCAGGCCCTGGGCAGTCTCAGCTCTTAGGTACAGCACTGAACTGTTATACAAGTAGATTATTCCTAGATAAATCATAAATTAAACCAATAGTGCATCCCATCTAGCTGCCAAGTAACACTACCTGACAGCTCTGAGCTCCTTCCCAGATGAGCAGGAGCTGCCCGCAGCAGAGCCAGGCTTCCTTTCAGTGCAGGCCTTTCGAGAAACCAAACAGAGCAGACATCCCACCGCTGTGGGGTCCAGAGGTCCTGCAGGAGAGGCCAGCACACCATGACAAGGCCAGTAGCCTAGGGCTACATTTCTGCTATAAAGTACTGATCAATTGTTTTGCTGTGGTTGGCCACACAATGTTAAATGACAAAGAAGGAAGCTCAACTGTTCTCTCTCATTGGTGGAAGCTGGTCTTTTGTCTGTGTACGAAGAAGTGCTGAGCGTGAATTTAAATTCATTAGGATACATATTCCAGTACAAAAGTGACTTTTTTATTCACACTTAAATCAGCCACGGGCAGGTGACAAGCACCAGACAAGAAAATGCTAGTGTCACTACAAACGCTCATTGTAGTGAAACTAAACGGATTTAATTCAACTGGTGCACATTTTTATGTAGCTAAGCGCCAATTTCCTGGAACCCAAAAAGGATGGAAGCATATTCCTACCAAAATCAGTAGTAGAACTCTTGTACAGATACTAGTGTGGTTAAAGTTTTGCAGGTGGCGATGCTTCATTCTGTGCTGAGATTCTCCAAGTGTTCAAGGCCAACCCGCGGCACCACCGTACTCCTTTCCCACCCTAGTAAAGCCATTACACAACACTGCACCAAATCCACAGCAGAGGTAGTTTAGTTACCAAATTTAAGATGTAATTCATAAAAAGTGACTTAACACAGCCCACAGTAACTAACTGGCAGTTCACACGCACTCAATGAAAGACGTTTCTAAGCATTCATAGTCTACTACCAAAATAAATCAGGATCAAAAAAGGGTCAGAGCTTCATTAGAGACCAGAATGTTGAAAAGAGCTTTTAAATTTAAGCTAGAGGTGGTATCTTAGTAGAAAAAGTACAATAAAGCATACTGCACTGTTTCTACTGACAAAGTGATGCTTCTCAGTTTCTGCAAAAAGAATATGTGTATGAACTCGGTATGAAGAAGTTTCATTAATGGACTTTGGCACAGAGACACGAGCTCAAACCCCTCTCTAGTGCAAAGAGCTTTTCAAGAACTATGAGATGACATGCCAAGCAGCTTTACAACACAGGCTTTAAGAAAATGCTTTCTACTTACTATCGCACTAGTTGTATAAACTGCAAGGCAGTAAAACATGACAAGCTTCCCAAGCTTTCTCTATGGACCTCTACAGAGAGAGATGTTCTTTCCTGGCAGCTCACACGGTCAAAGAGGGCAGTATTTGTCTTCAGTTGGGTTCCTGAGGTTTTTTTCCCCCAAAATAGGGACCCCGTCAGTCCTTCCTGAGGCAGTCTCTTAATAGAAGCAAGGAGCTCTGTACACGAGCCCTAAAGAGTTAACAGAGCTGTTTATGCAGAGACAGATGTGAAAGAACATAAAGCCCCCTTTGTCTGTTACAGGAGCTTAACATCTGCTTTGCACAGCATAATCCTACTAAGACGAATGCAATATTCTACTCTCCCTTTTACATAAATAAAAATGAAAGTAGACTCAAGAGTTTCAGAGTTAAAAATAAGTTGCTTAGATGAAGAAACCCCATGGTTTTATTTTACAATATGACATACAAGCTAAACTCCTCAGAGATTTTATGGCACTCCAGAAAATACAGGAATGCTACTGCAGTGTCATTTGCAACCCTCCGAAGACTGTTACTGAATTAAAATACTTCAAGGCCGATTGAGGTGTATCAGCTGTTTTTAAAGTGCTGTCCTCTAGGAGAAACACCATTGGCAATTAAACATACAACAGGAAGTTTACAATACTAGATGCACTTTTGAAACTAAAACCATTATGTTTAAGAAATAGGCTCCATTTGGGTCCCAAAGTACCAGTAAAAGTTTAGTACTGCAACTATCATTAGAAAGAATCATCTGGAATAGCTTTTTTTTCAGTGCAAGCCCTCCCCTACAGCACAAAATACCCAGGCGAGAGCTTACTTTAGCACAAAGGGGACCTTACAATCGCATCGGCGAGTGTGAGACTGGAACAGAAAAGGTTCTGTTCATTGCTTGGGTTTTATTTTGTTTTCTTTTGTGTTAAACAAGCAAACAGCATACAAGGTAGGAAGTCAGGGTATGTCACTTTCAAGCCCAAAGGCAGTGAATTTATGTTACATCAGATAATCCGCAGTAATTGCTTACGTGCATGATTCTGTCCTGTAGTAACTGCACTGAAAGAAGGGCGAACCATTACACGTTTACTGTGAAGTGAAGGCATATGCTGGCAGGAATACACACACGTACGTACGTGTGTATGTATAGGCCTAGAGATTAGAATTTCTTCATAGATTTTTATCATCAATGGAGCTCAAAATGTTCCCTAAAACTTCTCACAACCTATCATTGATTATAAGACGTTGTTTTCAGTTGTATATAATTCTGCAGAACTAAAAGGCTTTTGTTTAGGGGTTTGCCTGTTTGTTTTTAATCAAGAGCTTTGGTAGGGGGTTTTTGGGGAGTGGTATTCAGCTAAGACAGCTCAGCTGCTTGGGAGAACAAACTTAGAATATATGTTGTAAGCAAATTTTGAAATAACAAAAATTAAAAATCCTCAGAAATGTTAGCCTGGGGTATCATACCCAGATTTGGCATATTCGCAACTGGAAACGCGATGAGACCTTTTGCCACTCCTTCAAAAAGTAGACTGGGACAGGACACCTGCTGGAGGGCAGAAATTGAAAAAGTGAATAAAGTGACAAGACAGAGCAGGAGTCCAAGCTAGCGGCTGGCAGGGACCAAGACCAGGGTACTAGGTTCTTTAGACGGGGAAAAAAAATGTGAAGACTATTACGAGGGTAAATGCAGTCAGCCAGACAAGGAGATTGTACAATAAGGTTGCGAGGCAGGAACTGCAAGCAAAAAGAAGAGGAAAAGCCTTCGAACCAGGAGGAAAAGCCTGACCAGAGGCTGGCATTGTACACCAGCAGAAAGGACTGGCTAGTCATAGAGCAGGTATGATCCGTCTTGGAGAAATAGCCAGACTCCTAGATATTGGCTTCTCCCTGCAAAGGAGTCTCACGTGTTCCTCTGTCTATTCCTGCTCCGTAGCAAAAACAGGCAATGTGTATTAGTAATACTAATTAACAGCAGCAGTAAATACTAATTAAAAATACTTCATGTATTAGTTACTGTATTAACTAAAGCAGCAGACACCTCTGCCATGAATCTCAAGCTTCCAACTCTGCAAATTAATGTATAATGCCATGAATTTTTTTCCAGGTTTTTTTTTTTTTAAATTGGTAGGAAGTCACAGACAAGATACACTACATCAAAAATCAATATCACACAAAAGATGGGGCACAAAACTTCATGTGAGAACATTCATTCTTCCCCTTATGCATACACATGAAGGTAAAGCCTTTAATTACATGATCACACAGACAGTTCTCTACCTGGCACCCACATCTTTTACAGCACGCAATGGATTCGCGCTGACAGTGAACTGGAGCTGTACGTAAAACACTCGGACCACTCTTTTCAGGACTCTGGCCACTCTTGCCACAGAAACAGTTGGGTGAAAGAAAGGCTGGGAAGAGATGAAAAGAAAGGCTGGGCTGGAAATGAAGGTCTTCTGTCTTGTGGTTAAGACTATTGTAATGTTGCCCCAGGATCTGGATTCAGGCCTTCCTCAACATCACAGGAGGATTCTGTGACAAGAAAGCTAGTTTAACAAAATCTTGCAGAGACTGTTGCTAATCTTGTGCTTTCTCTGACTCCAGGGGTCAAACTTGACTATTTTTTAAGTGCTGTAATGCTTCCAACTCCCCTGCGGTCAGGGAGCATATTGCCTTGAACTTAAACACGTGTAAAATGACAAGTACTCCAAACAAAGTCTTAAAACACATACCAAATATTCACCAATATTCTTGCTTTCAGTCTGTTCTGATAAAGCTGAGTTTATTCATCTCCCTCATCTCAGAGATACCGTAAGATTAAATTCACCGATACTGGGGCAGTCACTGGTAGAAGCTGCCAAGGAAACCAGCAGTGCTTCCAGAGGAGGGTTTGCATGCAATGCAAATACAGTGTAAACAAGGTGTTGAAAGAACTCTCTGTGTAGTAATAAGATATTTGTTTTGAGGGGTGAGGTACAAAAGGATTTTGCTATATTGCTTTTGCACGCTGGACACTTCTTCCCTGTGCCTTTCCAAACACGGTTATTTTAATTGTAGGTAATAACAGCCAGATTGTGCAAAAACAAATCAGATTAAGAAAAACTATCACAATCCACTGGCTCCTGTTGAAACACTTGCAATGATTCACGTTATGATTTCTGTTTTAATGATTGCATCTTCTGTAACTAAAACTGTCAGAGTTAAAATTCATAACCGGACCGCCTTGAGAATCACCCAAAGACAAAGGAAATCCTCATTACTCCAGGATGCAAATCATCCTTGTGCACATTACAACAAGCCTCAAACAAAAAACTTGCAGTGATATGGACAGGGAATGAGCCAATGAGGCTGGCTGTCATAACCTATCTATGGCTTAATCTCTGCGTAAACCCCTTTAGGACAATTCAAAAGTGAGGACACCGCATTTATTGGCTTACAAAACGTACAAGTAACCCTGCCCACACACCGACTGTCTGCAGGCTGGAAACAGCCACTCTGACCTTCTCACCTTCTGACAGATCCGAGTTAGGCTGTGGCTGTTGATCGGGGCAGATCAGCCCGATCAGCCACAGCAGCCCCAGCCCAGAGCCTGAGGACTGAGCTGCTCAGAGCGGGGGTGAGTACCGGCTGTCTGGGCAGCACGCTCTCTTTAACAAGCACTGCCTCTCGCTTTGACAGAAGGGCAGCGGGAAGAGCACCAGTGGGATGTCAGGCCTGACATCCCCTGTGGGCTGCCACATCGACTGTGATGACCTACATCTACTGCTCTACCGTTCTTCCCTCCGGCTTTCTGCAGGATCAGTGCTGTTCTGCTGCTCTCCACATCGTGCAGTTAGGAAGAGAGATCATCCTGCTGTATACTAAGTGTCAAAACTAGTTATTTTTTCAGTCTCAGATTGGCAGGGGACAGGAACTTTTCCTTCTTTAAGTTTTTATGCATCCAATACATAGACACACATAATGCTACTGGTAGAGAAAGACAACGCTGCTGCCATAGCTGACAGAATAAACTTTATGTAGTGACACCACCTGCTCCAGGAAGCTGCAGGAATTACAAATTAGTCAGAAACAGAAGAAGAAAGGCAGAAGTATGGGTCTAAATTAATCCCAAATAATTTTTACAGTAAAATTAATATTAGAGTAACAATTTGCAGTGGGCTATTGTGTTAAATGTAATAGGTAAAACAGACATTCCTGCACAGAAAGTTTCAGTTTCATTCTTACTTCAGTCAAGGCCAGCAAGTTTTCCAGAAAAATACGTACCCCCTCCAGCAAACTCAGTGTCTCTTCTGACTTTTGCAGATGTCTAAATCCTTGTCTTTGCTCTCGTTTGAATAATAAAGCCATCACATCAATTACTTAAGTTTACCGAAGAAAGAAGGACAATATAGAACAGTATTGAATCTGCTGTAATCCAGTCCAGATTACAAAGGAAAGAGCCCATTGCATCTTCCCTCAGCTCACTCACACTATTTACTAGTAAGAATGAAGACAACTCCGGTACAAATCTGGTAAAACAGAAGGCACCTCCTCAAGCAGCAGCCAAAAGCCACACTCGGAGTTAAAAATTTTGGTGAATGGTTTTTGCTATGGCTATTATCTTTTTTTTTTTTTTTTGCTTTGGAACAAAGTGACTTTTTTTAAAAAACTTAGCCAGCCAGGAGGGCAACCATTTGTCCAAAAGGAGAGAAATTTGTACAACAGATTTAAAATCTATTTCATCAATACAATAATACACTAATAAAATTCACAAGTACCTGGGTGATTAAGGTGAAGTGTTTCATCTGC
>WHYT01013771.1:2288-34760 GCA_009806455.1 Tetrax tetrax | reverse complement strand
CCACCCCCCCCCACCTGCATGTGTATGCCATACACATGGAGGGAAGGGAGAGAAAGAATGAAACAATGGAGCTTGCTGTTTGCAGTTCAACACTTATCTCATATCTTACCTTCTGTCCTTGAAACATTCTAAGGAGGAGGAAGAGGTTACTACCAGCAAATATTTAGCAAGTCTTCCTCACAACAACACATTTAGCTAGATGCATCTAAGTCAATTACAACAATAAATTAAAAAAGGGTCCTTGCACACTATTACAGGCTCTGAAGTGATGAAACAAGTCAATCGTCCTCCTGCTAGCAGGGAAAAAAAAAAGAATTAAATCCAACATACAGTCTGTGTAGCCAAGACTTTCAAAAAAGAAAGAAAGAAGGGGGAGAGAAAAGGAAGTTTAACCGTGAGCTCTTAAGCTCATACACAGGCATTTAAGAAAGACTAGAATTCAAAAGCTTGCACAGCATGTCCAGAAGTTCTCACTGAAATAACTGGTTGCTCATCACTTCTGATCTAGCACCTGCACGCATAAATATAGACTGTGCACCTAAAATTAGACTCGTATTTTCAAAGTCTTGGCTGCTGTCTTTACAGAAGGATTTCTCTAGTGTCTCTGATTATAATGCTTTTTACTTCTGAACTTTCTTCTCTGTGAGAACCCACCCTTCTCTCCTTGCCTAACCACATATTGCAAATGCATCTAGCAGTTTCCCTATGCCTTCAGCACAATGCAGCGCTTGCACAACTTTCATTGCTTCTCTGCTTTTGGTACAAGGAGAGACTTCCTCTGGAGAGTTGTCCTCCATGTGCTTAATTTACCTGGTCACCACCAGCCCACAGTAGGTTTTTCCTTTAACTGATCTGCCAGCACTTACCTCCTGAGACATCGCCTGTAAGACCAGCCTGCATGCTCCATAAACCAACATTTTTGACAGCTTTCTGTTTCCCACAACTGAGCTTTTACTGCAGCTTTTTGAGAATCAATTCCACCTTTCTGTAAAACAAGCACCCACTTGAAACCACTGTTACTTATTATTCTAGTTCTGCACATCTACATGATAGGAAATCACTCTCTTTAAAAAGATGCATCTTGGGGGAATTAGTCAAATCATACCAGACATACAGCCACAGGAAAAAAAAAAAAACCCACACAAATTCAGTAATTAAAGCTTCCTCCTGTCCTCAGAACAAGTGTTGTGACCAGGTACAGCAGCATTTAACTTGATAGCAAACCGAAGCTATGTCACAGGGGCTCCTGGGTTCAGTGGAGCCAACTTGGTATAACCAACCCAAAAACTAAAGCAATAGAAAAAAAAACCTCTATTGTTCAGTATTTTCCTGGAAACACCAGGTCTTTGATCACTACAATCAGACAAGATGGTTAGCTTTAATTTGTGAAAAAATAAATAGCCATCAGATGTAGGAAAAAAAATTGAAAGACTACATAACTCAAATAAGGTCCTTTACATCCTTTCCAAGAACCTGACTCCTGGTATTTAAACACTCAAAATTACACAGCTACAAATCAGAGGGACTTAGCTGAAACTCCTGTGGAGGCCTGTATCAATTTTGCTGGAGAAAGAACTAAAGGGTCAAGCACAACACATGCCACAACATAGGCTGTAATAGTATGAACTAGAGATGGAATTTCAGCCAGAACACTAAATTTCCTGCCTCCTGTCATTGAAAGCCAGGCCCCCTTGTGTGATTTTAAATAGATTTTTTTTGGTATGTGCAGCACATCAAGCTGTGTTTGGGTCTGAAGTCTTTTTCTCCTTTTAACTAATTCACAAAAATATTTGGTTCCCAAGGAAAATAATATAAACAAAGTAAAGAATATGTACTTTGTCTTAACTTTTCTGAAATAACTTCGCTGTCTTAGACACACTGCTTTTTGTGTGTTGCAAAACAAATCATGAAGCCTTAAAGTTATAGTATAAGGTCTAAGCAGTGTGACATTTTCCAAATACCAACACTACCCTCCCTTGTCCACAAGCTTTTTAAACTCTATTTACTTTGAACAGTTTAATTTACTTATTACATGTACCATGTTCAGATGTAATTTTGCATCCACTGGTGCATACAGATGAGTCAGATTTACTTCTACCTTTAATCAGCCTAACTCAAATCTCACGTACAAGGTACAGTGATGGGTACCACAGTCTACAATTCCTGAGCTGTTGGAATAACCACTCATCTAGGCTCAGCACAAGTGCCTATGGCATCATTTCAACAACTATGTGACGTCTGTAGCTGATAAAACAGCATGATGGTGCTCACATCCTTCTAACCCTCACTCAGTCTTCCTACAGTTGATAATCTAGACAGAATCCTTACTAGAAATGAGATTTTTGTTTTCATTTTTCATGCATCTTTTAAAAAATATATCATTAGGGTAGACAACTCTCCCCTCAAACCGATACCATTGGTTAGCCTAGCACTCTCCAGTTAATAGTACATCAGGGCACAGTTGTTTCTAGAGCTACCCATGCTTCTTGACAAGGCTCAAGGAATAGGTGTCTTCAGTTCTGCAAGCTGGGAATGTCAGATATATTAAGCTTTTCATATGCAGATCTCAAGTTGAAGGGAGACTTGCTGTACTCTTAAGAGAATGTATCCATGGGAGAAAAAAGGACACCACTTTGTAGATTAAATAATATGAAGCCTTGTATAGCGCAGAGAAAGGATGAGGTAGAGCCTGTCATCAAGCATCAGTCTACACTTGCTGAGAGTGCATTCAGCCACTTTTTATAAATTAAACTGAGAACCTAGGTGAACTGTTACAGCAAAACTGAAACTGACAGTTCATATGCTGTGAAGAGTGCAAAACTAAGACCAAATATGGCTCAAGTGTTGACAAGTATTTTTACAATTCAATCATGAACAATCAGGAGATGAAGGGAAGTGTCTGCACTGAAACAAGTTTATAAAAAAATTACAACTGCATTTCAAAATGCTCAACAACGAATTAAAAATCATTTTGCAAGCTATACAGGAGCAAGAAAAGCATATGGTCTACATGTAGTCCTGGACAAAGCTACTAAAATAACTTATTTCAGATACATAAACATGTACAAGTACCTAATGTTCTGATTTTTAGATACCTTTTTTTAATATCACAATAATTTAAGCAAAAGCTAAAGTGATACTTTGATACAAGAAATCTGAAGAACATCCCAAGGCTTATCACTTTAAAGACTGAGGATCTTTAAAGGTTTAAAAATATATCGCTAGAGACTTGGTTTGCCATGTTACAAACATATTCATCTTGGAATATAAACAGAAACTTCCTAACTTTTTGGCTCTAAGAAAAGTCCTTATTACCTACATCTGTTTCCTTTCAGCAAGATAGCTGCCGTATGCAACAACAAAGGTGATACTTTCAGTTCTTCCTAACTTAGCCCTGGTATTCGTGCACAATGAAGTAGAAAGTGCAGGCTGTAGACTTGTCTTTCTGTACATGTTCAGTTGGTTGAGTTTTTTTAACCCAAAAAGATTGAGCAGATACTCACATGTGCCAGTAAGCAGACACATAATTAACAGAGACTTTGCATCTTGCAGGTTCACCTGTATTGTCCAAAGTAAAAATACTCCACAGTTATATGTATTTTAAAAAAGGATGACAGAATTAACTAGATATTTCAAAGCACCTATTAGCTTGCATTTATTTTTCTATGGGATATAACAACTGCTTTTTCTCAAGAACAGAAATATAAAGCACTACGCAGACAGCGAACAGTCCTAACCAACATCTTATGTGATACATTCATTCTATTTTAGTGCTGGAAAAAACCAGTTGCAATTAAAATGAATGATTTCTCACCTTTTACATTGCAGTCTAGTCTTCCTAAGACCTGTTTTTTTCCCGCTCTGTTTTAAACCCTACTGCTGCCATGACCCTTACTCTTCTCCTCAGGTCCTACAGCAAACTTCTTATGCAGTCCCCAGCTATTAAAGGGGAGTGCAACTACCGCTGCATCAGACAAGGTTACCATTACTCTTCTTGAGAGGTCAAATCCCTGGGGTCCAGATGAATGGCTTTCTCTTGACCCTGAAGCAAGTATATGCAAGGGCTGACTCTTAATGACTCCTGTAAGGGAAAAGCTAATGAGCCCAAACAACCAAATTAACACAGGAAATAACACAGATGTGTGCTGGCTGGTCCTACAATGAAAGCAGAAACAGGGACAAGCTATTAGTAGCAATAGTTACTCTAGTTTTATACCACGTAACCGTTCTTGTAATCAAAGCATACCTTCCTGAAATTAAGTGTATTTAGTTCTAATATCCAAATCCATACCAGGAGGGGTACAAAGTAACCAGAGTTTAACAGAGGACCCTCCGCCTCTGACACACTTTCGGAAAGGCTGAACTTACACTCCTGGTATTTGGGTTTTATACCGGCGAAAGCCCAGATTGCCTCTACACGTGACACTTGCCGGCACCCGCCTTGGTACAGCACCTCTGTAAGAACTCTTCTTCCGCTTCACACAGGGCAACATATAAAATAACGCTGTAGCTCTAATGAATGCTACGAAGGACAAAAAGAATAAAGCACGCAAGTAGAGATTTATTACAGTTTTAATCCACAGGCCATGCTATTGGCTGAGAGATCCTAAGGATCAATTTAATCTGCAGAATTTTACACATACTTAGAGTTCTTGCAGAGTTTAAACAGCAGTCCTTCTGCAGCATCCTAAAGCCAAGAGGCATTTTAAAATGCCAGCTGCTGAAAGACACAGCATGCTAATCTTTTTTTTTAAAGTTGCTTCAAAGTAAATTCCATCTTTTTAATGCTACTCTGTATCAAGACTCCTTCCCCTACAACAAAGACATTTAGAATTAACAGGTATCTTCAGCAAAAACATCCAAGAGAAAGTTTGCACAGATGCTCACTGCCTTCTTCCAGAAAGTCACAGCCATTGCCAGCTCCACAAGACCATAAAGTAAATAACTTGACATGCTGCCTGAGACCTCCAATGCACTCAGTAAGATGCTTTATGGATGCAAATGAGACCAAATTGGACTAGAGTTAGGGATGAAATCTAAGGAGAGACAGAAGACCAAAACATATCTAGAGTTTCCCTATCACTCTGATTCATCCTCTTGAGTTTTCTTTTTTCAATACCACAGTCAGAAAGACTACAGACAGTGCCTGTGGAAGACTGCAATAAGCAAGGGTAGGTAATGACAGCTAGCACAAGATATTAAGGAATGCAAACTGATCTGGAAGACTCTACTCAGTATGGCTTGACTGCACACATGAACCTTTAATCTTACATGAAGGAAAGGACTTCCCTAATTTTATTTTATTTTTTTCCTAGAAATGGGATAGCAGCATCCAGCAGAAGGGTAACATTTCCTAAAAGAATGAAGTTCAGAGTCCCTTCATTTCTTTCAATTTTCTACTTGGTGCCACCTTTAGCACAACTTTCATCTTCTCTTCACTTGTCTCCAAGCTCCAGCTAATCAAATTAGCACTGCAGCTCTTCTCTTTTTGAGGGACAACCACCAGAGCATCACACGCAGGAACTAAACCTGAGCTGGTAAACAGGTAATACCTAAACTGGGAGCAATTCCTTCGTTATATGAAATACTTACAGAGTGACTGATAAAAGGTTCTAAAGTTCTCTAGAACTAGCTATCCCATTGTGATCACCAAAGGAGAGTTAAATATTGGCAGTGCTACAGGAGTAAAACTAAAGTTATTCAAACAGTATGAATCACACTCATGGAATAACAGTAGGAATTAGCAAATTGTTACAGGGGATGGGAAGAGGAGGGAGCAGGAAAGGAATGGTGTTCCTGGGCTTTTTAAAATTCTCAAGTGTGCAATCACCATCTACAAGGCAATGTATTCCTGCAAGTTTTGCTGTAGCATGAAGGTTTAGAAGAGCAGACCTAAGTGATGTCTGTCTGTTGTTCTCCATTTCAGGGTCAAAGACTCTCCACAGAAAGGCACCTAAGAACTGAGGGGAGGAAAAAAGAGGGAAGGAAAATTAAACATTTTTAATGATAGGTTCTGCTGTCCAAGCTGTATGTCAGAAGGACCTTGACTCGAATCATTTACCTTCCCTTCCTTGTAAAAGGACAATTCAGCAAAATCTTAACAATTCTGAGAATTTTAAGCTTTTAATATTTTGTCTTCCCAATCAGTGCTATCTCCAAAAGTAAAAAAAATTACTAAAAATTGGAAGGCCTGAGACTCCACTAATTGCATTTATAGTTTTCATAAATTTTTGCTGTTGGGAAGAAAAGCAGAGAAGAAAGTTTTCAATTATCACAGAGGAACTTATTGAAAAAAAAAAAAAAACTCTCTCTCTCCAAAAGCCACAGGCTCTTTCATTAAGATAAGCTCTAGGAGTACAAAAGGGATACACTGTGCAAGGAAGAAGAAAAAAAAAAAAAAAAAAGGATTTTCCAAACTGCTACATAACAGCATTCTTGTCTCAAAACAATTAATTGTGGTTGATGGTAAAAACAGCAGTGTCAAATTCAGTAAGCTATTACAGTTCAACATGTCAAAATTGTCCAGTAGCAATTATCTTGCTCAAGATAAAAAAACATGTCTGGAAGGATTTCCGTAGTAAATTTTTCCTGGGGTTTATGACAGAGCTATAAAGAAAATTAATTGAACTGAAAATGTGCATGAGTTCAAAGAATTCTGTGGATTCTCTTTAAAAAGCAAAGTTAAAGTAGCAGTCGAGATTTTTCTTATAGCACTTTTTACCACATACATCTGCATTAATCCCTGTTGTCCATACTGTACATTGCCAGCACGCACTATTGCGGACACCACCACTGAGCACGCGGGAAACATTTCAGACTTCAGGGCACTTTCAGGCACCTGTAAGGTGCAGGACGTGAAGCAGCTGATGAGTAGAACTCATGGAATGGGATGCACGCGAGGAGCCAGGTGCACAGAAAGGCTGGCTCGCCCCTTACAGTGTTCTCACCATTGCTCCAATGCCACATATGCAGCACCTTAAAACCAAGGTTGCCCAAATACGTACTCTTAGATCCATGAAACACCTACCACCGCATCAGACACTTGGAATGGAATCAGAGGGGCTGACCAGGTTGCTCTTCAGATTATGTCAGCAGAGCAATTGTGCACTTTTTTTTACTGTCATCCAGGATGAATTAATAGCCATAAAACTTCTGTTGCAACAATTAGCTTTTGTTTGTGAAGCATTGCAATTTCAAGATATCCCAATCAACACATTACAACTCTCCCTTCCTCATCTTCTACACACACAGCTGTCAGGGCTTTCATTTCCTTCAGGAAGGAATTATCAAGCTGTATGACTCGCTCTGTGCATATATATACATCTAATTATAACAAGATTTTAGCCTGATCTCTCTGTCAGAAATTTGGATAAACCTGCTTAACAGAGTTCAACAAATAATTTAAGATCTGCAAAAAGGTATTAAGTGGTTTTCATATGCCAGACTGCATGCTATGTTATCTGCTTCAATGTAATAGCACAGGCCTATAGAACCTGCAATGCACAAATACCTTTGTTTGCCTCCTATCTAAAACGGGTGCTTATTCATGCATCCATTCCACAGTAAACGTGTATGGGAGGAGATGGTACACTACTGCTAAGCCACGGCTGCTCCACGCAGCCTGGCTCACAGCTTGGTGTCCCCTGGAGCGTGCATTGTCTGCTGACCTCCCGGCAGTGGCCTACATCCGAATGCTCAGCAGCATCTCGTGCTAACTGACACCAGGGCCTGTACTGCTCTGCAAGTTCCTCCAAGTCTGAGGATGCTGCTGCGTGCCAGGAAATGAAGAAATGGAAGTAGAGAGTTGTCAGATTAGAAAAGTGGCCAGAAAACACAGAGGCTTCAAGGAGAGGCTGAAATTAGGTTGGAGAGGCATGCAAGTACAGCAGGAAGCACTGCAGATTCTTGCAGCAACAGAAACAATCCACTGGCTACAGATTACAGCTGAATACTGAGAAAGGGATACCCGGAGTTCCTGGTTTTACAGAAGCCCAGCACAGCAAACCCGTGCCCATCAGCTCAAAGTTAGTGAGGCAGTCTAATGCCCACCATCTCATCTGAGTGGTGCACCTATTGAAGCATCTACTCCACTTTCCTTAAACGTTTATTAACTGTGTGTTTGTAAGGACAGAGGTTTTTGACAGTCAACCATTCAGTGAGTCTATGGATACTGAACTACTTCAGAAGAGGCATATGCCATAGATTCTGGCTTGAACTTCAAAAACAATGTTGGATTTTCAGAACTGATAAAACCATGGATTCAGAACAAGGCCAAAGTCCTAGTGCAATTAAACAATTCCATTCTTATTTTGAAAAAAACAAACAGAAATTGCTTCTTGCCCAACGGCTTTGAAAACAAAAGCCACTTGAGAGAGGACAATTAAAACAATGTAAAATACTGCCAAAAGGGAAAATCCCAAGGCCTACATATGATCAACACCTTCCTCAAGCAAAAAACTTGCTTTGCATGATCCACTGTATTCACCTTCCCTTATGTTTAAACACTTCAGACTCTGCCCTCCAATAACAAAGTGCTGTATATTACTAATGCAGCCCCTTAACAGGCTTATAAAATTCTCAAGGCTCCCCTAACACCCTTAACACCCTCTGTGGCTGTTGCTCTGCCTGCTAATAGCCTAGGAGGCTATTAAGCACAAGTTGCCTAAATCCCTTCACCGAACATTTGCCACAAGTTCTCAACTTGTTATGCTGTGGAAACATATATATACAAATAAACACGATTTCCCGTCGTGCCCTGAGACATAAGCTCTAAGTGATGCTGTATGCCTTCTACTCAAGCATATCATCAACCGTACTCTCAAAACACAAGAAGTGATAATTAAGCTCCTTACAGAACAGGTCCAGCGTAGGCCAGTGTGAGAGGATTCTCCTGACAGTGACTCAGACACCTATTGAGCAATTGGCCTCAATCAACAGTTTAATCTCCAAAGAAGTGAAACTCTGGCAGAAGTTCTCCGAGTGCTAGTCAGGTTAGTATCAATTTGGTGAGCACTGGAAGCTAGGAGACTACCTTTTTTGGATCGCAAGCTGAAAAACACCACGAGACAGTGGCTGATTTATTTACCCTCCTGGGCTATATCTGAACTGGTGATTCACCACGTCCATCTTGCGAATAATTCCTTCAGGTAGCCATTTCAGCCTCCTTCTGTAACCTCCAGAAGTCTTCAGAATTCAACTATTACTCTACACATACTTCAAGATGAAAAATGCCACTACTGTTGGCAGAAAACACAACTAATTGCACCACTTGGAACACACACAGCTCTTAATTTTTAAAAGCTCTGTAAAACCAGAGACATACTGTATTGGACAAAAGTGAATGTGGATTCCCTACAACATCAATTTATGATGGCCTTTGGTTGTGTTTTTTCCTGCTGAAGGCATTAAGTGTCCACCTTGGTCCACATAAAAAAAAAGTGATCACTACATGTACTTTTATAATGTCACTAAAGCCACTATTTTCTCAAAATTTTGCAGCAACCTTCTTCAGACTAAAACTTTTCCTCTCTGGTCTCAAGATGTTTCAGGAATCTCTTCTGTTATTCTGAATTATAACTATAAAAAGTTATTATCTGAAGTCTTTCTTAAATTTATTTTCTTGCCAAGAACTCAAAAATAGCTGAGCAAAGCAAGCAGCTATAAAGTTAGTTCTCCGTGAGGAAGTATCTGTGCTGGCTTCATTTTCTTGTCTTTCTGGGTGGGGAAGGACACTTAAATGGCAAACAACTGGAATGAAGGGGAGAAAAACAAAACCAAACCGAAAAAAAAAAACCCCACATTGAGGAAGATCTGCCAAGATTTAGTAAAACAAAGCGTTATGAAGCTCCCATCTCTTCCAGGACACATTTAGTGAGTGGATGGGCCTGAAAGCTCCCTGCTTTAACTGATCAGAGGTCCAAAAGAAATTGGCACTACTGTTAGCAAAGTCTGCCTGATGGGCTTGATCGGCCATCTAACACCAAATCTTAGAAATGTTTCCTCTACTGGGCGCAGGAGAAAAGGGAGGGGGGGAAAAAAAAAAAGAAAAAAAAAAAAATCAAATAAACTGTCCCTTATATCAAAGTACCCCTCGTACATATGCTGTATCTTGAAACTTCTGAAAGTGTCTCTTATACTAGAGACGTTTGCTCTTATACTAGAAATACAGCCACTGTGACCGGCAGCTAGAACTAGAACTGTAGAATTGTCACCCCAGAAGGTGCAGAAGTTAACTGCTCACACACATGCATCTTTGCCTCAGAGCTGCATATGAAAGTTACAGAAAGTGATGGCCACACATATCCTGATAATTGGCATATAGTTATCCAGTCTTCTCATTTTACAGCCGTTCTCGGCAAGCATAGCAGGAACGTGTTTTAATGGGTAATTAACAACATACTTGTCTTTGAGGGGTGGGAAAGGGTTAATCTTTTTATTGAGCCATTCTTACAAAATAAAAGGAAATAAGAAACATTAGCTTTATAAAACATGAGTTTCCCCTTAATCCCTACTCAAACTAATACAGCAGGAAAAGCATTTTATTGATATTGACTCAAAACAGGCAACAGTATTCCTAACAAGAGGATATTCCCTTCTGTTTTTTCCTGAGCAGTTTACAGAGGGGTTAAACATGCAACCCACTAAAACTTGGTGGGAAGACTCACATGAAATTGAAACTGTTTCTCATTTCATCCTCAAATATTGGCCATGATATATGGGCAACGGAATAATTCCTTTTTATGGGACCCAGATTAAGCTGTAATCTTGATGTTATTCCAAATAAGAAGGTGATAGGGACAGAACGCACTAGTGTCATCCAGCTGAAACATCCCTGATTCACTTGGGAAATGTATACACAACTGGAGTATAAATAAGAATTAAATACAACGTGATGTCACTGAAACAAAGAATATTTAGGGGCACCTCAATGGTAATCCACATATCTCATTTAGGATACTATCAGTGAAATGTTATGTTCCTACTGTGATTTATATTTCCATCCTAATAAGCGCTTCTGATGAGAAAAGACATACAAGGGCTATGAGCAAAGCACAGTTCTGAGGCCTGATTCTGCAGTCTTCCCACTGCACAGCAAGTAGCACGTGATTAACTGTAGTCACCATAACAGAAGCCATCTCACAAGGTGAACAGCAGTTGCAGAATCTGGCCTGAGAACTGTTCCGTATTGAGTATGTATATCATTAAATAGTCTTACCTCAGTAAGTGCGTGCAGCTGTCCTTGATGCACACAGACACCCATAAACCTACAAGAAACAAGAAAAGAAAAGTGGTTTGGGCTTTTTTCCGCCCCCTCTTTTTTTTTCCTTCCCTTTAAAGAAACTAAGATAATAAGAAGTACTGGCTATGCCAAGAAAGAAGGCAAAAAAAAAAAATTCAGCCTTACAGATACTGAATACCTCCAAATTGATTATTTAAAAGTCTCACCACAAACCGAAATCATGTGTCTACACTACAATATAATTTGAATTAGCAGTTCCAAGAGAGCACAGGGGACAGCTCAGTATCAAGATGCAAATTTCACCAATTTGACTATAAGCAAAGGGCAGCATATAATGATTTATGCAGAAAGGAACAGTCTCAGAGCTCTGTTTTAAGGAAGTTTCAGCCAAGTAATCCACTGCTGGTCTGCATAAACAGAAAATTACTTCCCTTTGCATTTTGCTACTTAAGCATAAAGATGTTTCTTTCCCACCCCATTCATAGCCACTCAGGAATATGAGGACACACATGTGCAGTATACTTCCCCTCCCCAACGCCCTGTTTCCAACACTTGGATGGAAGGAAGTTCCAATAGTATCCAGTACACATTCCAGTTACCTATGCTGCACAAGGGTCAGGCTCCTGCTGCTAACAGCAATGACTGTCACCCTTGGTTTCTATGGAAAGCGAGAGAATGTAAAAGGAATAACCAAAGTTCACTTTTACCACCACAGAAGCTGAACTTAAACCTGACAAAATGCAAATTAATATTAACAGTAAACATCTCCCATGAGAAAGTTCACTAAAACTTAAATGGTATGCGCTTCAGAGCCCTCCATGCACTGTTAAAGTATTGGTTCTTTTTAGATCAACTAATTGTCAGTTTTATCATTTAGATTTTGGTCTCAACAAGCAAAACCACATTGTCTGTCGTTGCCACAATGTTCAGCAATTTCCACTTTGTAAGCAAGGGGTAGAAATGCATGATTTCATTAAATGTGACGGGAATCTTGTGGAGAACAGTTTGAAGGAAAAGGACCTTTTATATTCTTAAAGACTTCCAAATTTAAAAACCAAAATGATGCAAGACACATGTAGTACTAGTTCAGCTAAGCTGCTTTTGAAGAAATGAATGATCCTCACTGTTCTCCTGTCTAACAGCTGACTGGTAAATTACAAGCACCCAAAGAAAAATAATATAGGTAAGGTCCTTTGCGTAAGCTGAGCTGTGGAAATCTGTTTTTATAACCAAAGAAGAAGCAGGACTTGTAGCTGAACATCTATTGCTTGCTCTCACCTCAAATAATATTCCCTGAACTAAATATGAGAATTTTCATGTGAGAGTGTAAAAATCCAGGTCTTCTTTAATGTAGAACAATAGGACATGACTACTCAGGGGAAAGGAAAGAAGGTTTTTTTCAGTTATACCGTCTACTCTATTCTACTATTGCTGTTTCTGAGCTTCACTTCATACAGCAATTGCATATGAACAATTTTGTAAACAAGTTGACAAATTAAACTTCCCAAGACTAAGAAATTCAAACTCCTCCAGAGCAGAATCTGTTTATTCCTTAATGCATTCTGAATGTCTCCACCACTCTCAGGCATGGTGTTAACAGCTTTATTCACAAGCAGAAGTGGAAAAAATAAAATCCAGTTCCACTATTAGACAACTTCTGAAAGTATGATTTTCTCTTTTATGAAACATGCTAACGACACAAGGTTAACTCAGTACTGCAGTATTTTCATTCAACAAAAACTGAGGCTAAGTAATAAAAAAATAATGTTTTCATCTACGTATCAACTCCTCCTTTGTAGAATTAGGAATTAATTCAAATTAATTAATTTGAATTAATTTCAAATTAGGAATTAATTGTATTTGACTTAATTATAAAATATGAATGCAATTAAGAATTTATCAAAACTTTGGCAAACTTAAATTTCTTGTCTCATCTCTACCAAACAGGAGAAACATTGCTGTCACACAAAGACCGGGAGAACTTAACTTTTGCTGCCCATCTATTCTGGTCAAGGGAAGTCTCAATGGAAACGTATTCATTACCTTTGTGAACCTACACTTAAGGCAGAAAAGACACGCTGGCTCAAGTTACCAAGAGTAAGAGTTCAAAAATTCTTAAGTGTTTAGGGTTTCTACTGGGAAAAAGACACAAATTTCTAACTTTAAATCAGAAATTAAAAACAAAGCTCAATATCATGATCTCATGGAAAAAAGCTGTACATAAAGATACATTTATAAGCTTCACATATTTAGAAGTTATTACCCAGGAAAAAGAAACTAGATACACTGATAAAGACAGAATTAATGAGTTTACAAGCAACATACTGAAACCATTTAAACTTTGTGTCAAGAATCTCAGTTTTCAGACTCTGGAAAATAGATTGATACAATAGACCTCTAGTGATCGAAATTCCTGGAAAACTTCTTAGCTGCTGTATCAAGCAATAATAAGCCTCTTGGTTAAGCCAAGTACTGCTACAAAACACTGTTGGAAAGCATTTTCACTAAAAGGTAATGCACACAGCTGCTACCACGAAATACAATTACCAAGCAAGACTGAACATAAGATTTCAATTTCTGAGATTGCCCCAGATGAGGTTCCAAGTTCTGCGGATAGGAAGCTGACATGCTGGCTCAGTACAGCTGAAACTGTTCCTGTTGGCTAGACACGCCGTCTGCAGAGCCAAAATGTGCTTGTAGGTGAACTTCAGCAGAATGTCTTGTCAGCCAAAGGTTACACTTCCTATTAGCATTTCTAGTCAGAAGAAGCTTCAGTGAGCCAGTCATCCACAGAACAGGAGACCATTTGCAGATGTAAGGAAGTTTATTTTCAAGACAGTGCATCTGGTGTTATCAGGAAAGCTGATGCATTTCCAAAATCATAACCAGCAGTTGGAAAAGTTTCCCCAGAAGCTGCAAATATGAAGGATCCTGTTTGAGTCCGCCCTACTAAATACAGTGCAGCACATTCCCACCACAAAATGCCTTCTCATAAATGTCAGCAACCTTCAGATGTTGGAAGTCTCTTTCCATAAACCAGGTTATTTCTCAGTCAGTCTCAAATTCCTGCCCTCCTAAACAAGAGCAAGAGAAGGAATTCTGGATATTTCTTAGTCCATTACAGTAGTTACCCAAACAGCTTTCAGGTCAGAGTGCAAAGGAGAAAATTCTGGACAGGAAAGGGGAGACTAAGAACTGTAGCCTCAGTCTGCAATCTTTGCCTCCTTGATAAATCAGGCAATACTAATATCCAGATTATACAGCCACTGTGGACATCTAGACATTGAACACATGCTTCCCATTACAGGAACTTCACTGGGACACGTTCCTGTTCTGTGGATAAACCTGGGGCAGCTACAGTCCAACATAATAAATTGATGCCATCTGAAATCTACTGCTTGTATGAAAAAAAATCAGCAGTTTGATAATAACATTAAAAATAAGAAACAAACCAAACACACCAATGCAAAAGTCTCTCATACAAGCTCAGTAACACAAAGAGAAGCAAGGTCAAAAGACAGATACTCATTTCACTGCACTTACTGTTACTGGGGAAGGAAGAGGGTGAGTAAGAATATTAAGTCTGCATTAAAATCTTCCTTAACAGTTTAGGCACCATGCTACACTAAAAATGTATTTTAAGTTTTATACACTTGCATTTTGATCCAAGATAGAGTGGTAAGGCATTTCATCTCTCCTTTCTGTAAGATATTACACACAATGCATGCAGCCTCTCTTCTCCTGTCCTGTGCACAGCATTTCTAAAATACTCCCTTTTTTTTGTAACCACATTACACAGAGAAGTATTTTCCTTTTCTGTTAAAGCACTGTTCAACAGAGGACAAAGAACATTAAAAGACAAAAGCTATCTTTCTGTCAATCACAAGTAATTTCACAAAAAGAAGAAAATACACCAAAAACCAAACCCTGGTATTGTGTTTTCAGTGTGTGATTTGTCTGAAAGGAGATGAAGTAAAATTATCCTTGAAAAACTCAGTGTAACATGCACATTGCTTGTTTATTTGTGTGTGTGTGTGCACACTAGGTGGATTTAATCAATGAGTCAATCTGCCTGCACGCTCCCTGCCAAATACAGAGCGGTGCCTCCAACCGCTCCCATGAGAGCGCTTAAGACATGAACTACGGCTTTCTCTGTACGGAACGTTTTAAATGAAGTCCCCAAGGTACAGATTAAATAAATACTTTTTTCGGGCAGACAGTAGTGATATTAAAGACTGAAATTCTACCTCAAAATTGAAGATACACCAATTTAAGAGACAGCACAAGAGATGCAGAATCCGTGTTAACACATCACCTCATTTGTGAAAATGAGAAAAACACACCTGTAAAGCATTACCAGAATGAAAAGGTATCAGTCTCCCCAGGCTGCAGCCCTAAGGCTCCCAGCCTAGGACACAAAGACACAGATTTTTAGTCCTTTTCAGCCGTATTTTCCTACTTCGATTTGGGTAAAACTCCTGACTATGACAGTACCTCAGCATTTAGAGAAGGAGCAAAGCAGTGAAAAACATTACAAGCATAACCCTGATCTAACCCAAGCCTTGAACAGTGCTGAGCTTTAAATGGGACACAAGCTAATAAGAAAGTGAAGAAATTCTCCAAACTTCTGGTTCCTCTAACCCCAGCAATTACAGTCATACCATGTATCAACCAACCTGTATTAAAGTCATAGAATCATAGAATGGCTAGAGTTGGAAGGGACCTTCAAAGGTCATCTAGTCCAACCCCCCTGCAAGAAGCAGGGACATCCCTGACTAGATCAGGTTGCTCAGAGCCTCATCCAGCCTGGCCTTGAACAGTTCCAGGGATGGGGCATCCACCACCTCTCTGGGCAACCTGTTCCAGTGCTCTACAACTCTCATTGTAAAAAAAAATTTTTCTAATACCTAATCTAAACCTACCTCCTTCTAATTTAAACCCATTACCCCTTGTCCTATCACAACAGGCCCTACTGAACAGCCTCTCCCCATAAGTCGCTATAGTAAACATCACAGGGTGCAAACCAGAACCCCAGCTCACTTTTCCACTCCTGTTCCTACCATCATTTTGAGGGAAGATGTGATAAAGCCTGCACATCCCACACCCAGGGCAAAGAGAAGTGTCCATCAGAGGCTGCAAAGCATTTCAGTCCTCCGTGTTTAGTTTCCATGAGGGAGTGAGGTGGAGATAGGAGATGCCAATGTAGCGGCAAGAGCTGGAGTCTTCTATTCCAAAATATTATATTCTTAAACAGACTGACAAAGGGGTTCCATTTTTGCCAGAATAATCCCTTTAACAGAGGACAGTTTCTCATTTTCTCAATTGAAAATATATTAGAAAATGCTTTTTTATATATTTTATATGTATGCTTTTATTTGACCAGTAGAATCTTAGTGATGCTACCTTGAGGGTGGTATACTTACTGGGGACTTGGTAAGTGAAAAACTAAGCTTTTCACTTAGATCAGTCTTCTGATCAAGATGGATCTACACTGCTGGCCAAGAGCAAAATTTGAGTACAGAAACACTGAAATGAGTGGGGATATTTAAAGTTAGCATTTCACTCCATGCCCAGCAACCCAAGTTATTTTTAAAGCCTAAATAACTAAAATGATACTTCATCCAAGTATTAGAAGTAGGGAAACTGAAACACTGTGACACAACTCCATCTCCTAAAGTAGTACAAAAGTGTCACTAAGGTAAAAACACAGACCTGCTCTAGGTAATCTGTACTGAGCTACGGAATGGAAGACAGTCAGCAAGTACTGACAAACTCGTACCCCAGAGCGGCGATTGCAGGACTAGGATAAAAACCTCAAAAGGCATCTGTAACTGTAAAAACAAGTTGATATGGACAGCAGAGAAGCAAAAGCAGTTTTAAATACTCAGCAATGTCTTTTATTCAATCAATGGCAAAAATACAAGAATCTTTGCAATTAACATCTTGAAGTTAACTGGGGGCACATCGGGATGAACAGCTTGAAAAAGCTGCTAGGTATTTTGGAGCACTGGCAAAGTGATAGTTTTTTAATCATCCAAAGGCTAACAAGTATTTTTGGCTATCAAATACTCTAGGAAGAGGAATCTCTTATCTGTTCCATATCACTTAGTTCATATATAACAAGGAAGAGTTCTAGGACAAAAACTGACTCTGTTATAAATTTTAGGTACTAAAGCATCAGGGTGCTCAAAAACACAACCACGCGTACATCAAGGAAGATTTTAGTATACTAAAATAAATGCATCACTGCTGAACCTAACGTTCACTTTCTAAAACATGAACTGACTGAACTGCCTGCATTGAAATATGTGGAGAGCAGATTCAGGGTGCCATAAAGCCAGTTATCTATCCGGTTTCATAAATTTACAAGCCCTCCACCTGCTACAATTAACTACCACCCATGACCTTAACATTTCAGCCTAAGAATCCACCAGTATCCTGACTGGCAAGCAACAGAACAACACTAAGGAAAGGAGCTTGTTTACAGCATAAGTTAACAGTAGGTAGCCCTATTGCTTACAGAAGATGAGGCAGCTCAGATGTACGTTACATAAAATCAGAGTACACCTTCAAGGCATGTGAAGAAGATCCAGTGACTAATCAATAAATAACTAAACTTGATGCTAGTAACAAAACAGCTTATTCAGCAATACAGAGGAAGAACTTAAAAGGATAGAAATTAAGTGAAGAAAATGACACTTAAAAGCAAACTGAGCTAGCTTATAGCCCATGGAAAGGGGAAGTTATACATTAGAACTTCTTGGAAGAGGATCATTCCCCTTAAATACTAATACAAGCTTGAAATTTCCAGAAATTGCTGAAAAGTTCCTTCTGAAAGGGTTTCAGCAGGAACATGTCATAGAACATTTTCCTAGTGACCTCTCAGCAATACTACTCCAGCTGCTCTTACTTGACAACACAATGTTTTCACCTCTCACCACTTTACTAGAGAAGCAAATTATTATCAAACACTATTTTATTTAATCTGTTTCTAAAGTGGGAAATAGGTTTAAACTATTTTTTTACAAGGCGTATAGAAGCACCAATGATTTACAGGTTTCCGAAACATAAATACAGATGTTTGCATGCATGGTTGTGTATATATACAGGTACATATAGACACATAGGCAGGAAACATTTAAGGGGAAGATCTTCTCCCAGATATAAAGGGACTGGAAACACTGCACTAAGTGATTTTAAACCAAAAATAAGATGACACAAAACTAACACACAAAACACAAAGCTATCTGCTACAGATAAAAATAGGTTTTACTGTGTATTATTATTCAATAAAAGAATAAACTGAAACTAAATACAGTTCTCATTGGCATTTTCTGTAGGAACGTCCTTGCTGCCTGTAGCAAAGGTACTCATCCAATACATAACAAAAAGGCAATATTTTTTACCAGAGAATCAACTCACTTTGAAGAAGCCTCACACCAAGCAAGTGTAGTTTATTCTTCAAAACGAATTATGCAAAGATAAACTGTTTCTTACATATTTACTCCTAACTGCTTAGTTGAGCAGAGATAAAAAGATTTGTCTATCAATCCTGTGTAATAACTGGGAGACCAAATGGAATTCCTTTTCTGCTTCACACATAAATCAATATGTTATTGTTCTTTCTTCAGGACCATCTGTGCAACACCACTGACTTAAAATTATTCATAGGCTCTAAAGCCAGAGGGGACCAGTATATCAACGATATGATCTCTTAGACATTGTAAGACATGTAAATTTCAGCAATTACTCAGAACTGAGCACAATAACTTTTGTGCTCAGTAACACCTGTATAACTCCATTCAAGGGGAAGCAGGGTTACATTAAGCTGCAACTGAATGCTTTTTGCATCCCGTTCCTACTTTCCCTCACGCCAGCCCAAGTGAAATACTTTACTTTGAACAGAGTTGTAAAGCTAGATGTTTTTTAAAATAAAGATTTACAAACAACACAAAGTTGATAAAGAAACTAATGAAGTGTACCAACTTCGTTTTTCTGAAAAAGCCAATCATCTGAAAAGCAGCTAAAAAAAGCAGCTGTATCAGACCCCAGGATCATACGCTGTTTATCCAAGGATTCTGAAGGAAAGGAAGCGGTGGGTAGATAGAAGAAACAATTAATGATCCTGAAACCTAAAAAGCCAGGTACCTGACATCATTAAAAACCAAACAGACAGACAGAAGAGCCAGGGGAGCTGCTGGGAACTCACCTCACCCTGGAGCACAGAAAACAGACTAAGAATTCTATCCAATTAGGGACAGATTACTATAACACTTGAATAAATATACTATTAAAAAAAAAAATACAGTTTGCTGCAGCAAAAATTCTAAGTTCAAAGGTTTTTGGGTTTTTAAGAAAAAAAAAAAAAAAAGAAAATAGGCATGAGTTAACATAATACTCCCTACAGATAGTCCAAATGCTTCTGATATGTCTCCTTACAAATACTGAAGGAAATGAACAAGACAATACTGTTACACATCAGTTGATGAAGACTGAGCCAGGATTTCAAGGATCAGAAAAGCTAGTTATAAAGGATTTTAGGCATCAGTACTATGTATGTACCGGGGAAGAAGAGGAAGTTAAGTTAAAGTTCACTGTGTCTCTAGAACTTTTCAGAAAGAGCTATGCTGCCTGAGACTATCAAAATGAATCCCAGCTGTGCAACAGCAGTTTGGGAGAATCAGTTATTTGGTGCACTGTCATCACACCTTTAAACTTCTTAATGTTATGACTTCAGCTAATTACGTTAATTGCTTGTTGCATTGTCATTAAAAAAAAAAAAGATTCAAGGAACAACAAAATTGAAACATTTTGGATTTGCATCCAGTAGCCTACTGCAAAACAAGAACTATCCTTTTCCTTTCAAGAGCAGATAAATCAGATTAATTCAATTCTAGCTTCTTTTCTTCAGTTCTTCTTATCCCACCTTGCAGTACTACAGTAAGAAAACGCTAAAAACTAGAAAAGAGAGCTAAAAGTAAGAGGAAGCTATGGCACTTTGCATTGTTAATCTGCAAGATTAGTAACCATCAATTAGTTGAATGGTGTTAAATTTGCAATAATTTAAGTTCATTCACAGAAGCTAAATTTCATTCTTCATATCATTTTACTGATTCATCAGAAATTTATAATGTGAAAACTTGTTTTTCTCTGAAATAAGTTACTCATTACTGGTAAACTGCAGATAGCAAAATCAGGTGGGTTTTCAATTTGCTCAAGTCTTTTCTTTCCCTTTTCTTCCTTCTCTCCTTCTTCCATGAAATTAGAAGCTGATGCTAACACATTCACAACAGATACAGCTACATTAAAGTAAAATAAACAATTGGAAATAGGAAAGCTCTAATAAAGACAACCTATCTCTATACAATTCCGAAAAAAGCCAGTATACCTTAAAATGTTTGGATGTGAGAGTCTATTCATAAGTTGAACCTCTTTCAGCATGTTTGCTCTGTTGCTGTTCAGTGTGTTCATCTTCAAAGCCATTACCTGGTCCGAAGTTCTGTGCCTTACCTATAGAACACAAGCAAAAAATGTTAAGGATATGAAATGCAAGACTGAAAAACCAGCAATGTTCTAGTATAACTTAGAGACCCTTCATAACAAAACTATTTGATTTATACTCTGATTTCAGTAGTCTTTATTGCACAGATTACTTTCTATAAGCATACTATCCAAACACAAAAATCTATTTTGCTCTTCTCTTGGTGATGACAGAAAGCTTGAGAAGTTGAAAAAAAAAAAAAAATTATCAGCTTCTTAGTACGAGTGAAGGAAGCCATTTATTTGTCTAGGGAGAGAAAGTTTTCTACTCCAAGACCCATGAAACCCATATCCCTCTTCTTTTTGCATTGCAGTGGTTGGTGTCATTGTTCCAAAAAAAAAAAAAAAAACAAAAAAACAAAAAAAAAACCAAAAAAAAACCCACAAGAAAACCAACCAACCAAACAAAAAAACACATTATGAGAGGAGCTGCTTGCTACAGCTACAGGGCAGACTTCAGAGATATTCAGTGTTTACTTCTGAACCAAGACCACGAACCAGTGGAGAGAAAGCATTCATACCAACCCCTGCTGCAAAGCAGAGGTTACTGGACACAGTACCATCTAGTCTAGAACGTTAGCAGTGGCTGCAGAGCATCAGCATGAATAAGAGGATTTCTCTAGCACAGAACCAGCACACCCTTCAGAGTAGCCTTCCCCAGTTAGAAATGAATGATTCTGGCCATTTCTAAATTGATACTCTCAAACTAAGCCTATCTGCCATCAGCAAACAGACCAATATTATGTAGATGCGTGGTACTACTAGAAAAGAGTTGTCATGGTAGTGTAAGGCTTGCCAGTCCTTCAAATTTATTTGCAGTTCATAGAATCACAGGATGGTTTGGGTTGGAAGGGACCTTTAAAGGCCATCTAGTCCAACCCCCCTGCAAGGAGCAGGGACATCTCCAACCAGATCAGGTTGCTCAGGGCCCCGTCCAACGTGGCCTTCAATGTTTCCAGGGATGGGGCATCCACCGCCTCTCTGCGCAACCTGTTGCAGTGTTCCACCACCTTCACTGTAAAAATGTTTTTCTTTATATTGAGTTTGAATCTACCTCCCTCTATTTTAAAACCATTACCCCTCATCCTATCACAACAGGCCCTGCTGAAGAGTTTCTCCCCATCCTTCCTGTAGGCCCCCGTTAGGTACTGGAAGGGCACGATCAGGTCTCCCTGGAGTCTTCCCTTCCCCAGGCTGAACAGCCCCAGCTCTCAGCCTGTCCTCACAGGAGAGATGCTCCAGCCCTCTGATCATCTTTGTGGCCTCCTCTGGACTCACTCCAACAGGTCCACGTCCTTCTGATTTTGGGGGCTCCAGAGCTGACACAGTCCTGCAGGTGGGGTCTCATGAGAGCATAGTAAAGAGGCAGAATCCCCTCCCTCGACCTGCTGGCCACGCTTCTTCTGACGCAGCCCAGGATGCGGTTGGCTTTCTGAGCTGCAAGTGCACATTGGTCATTCCCACATGCATACTGGTAGTATTCATGGAAATTGTGTTCCTATTATTTTCCTCCTACGTCAGCACCTGCAGGTCAAAACCAGAAAAGGTGTGCTTCTCAAAGCACTGAACTACCACTGTGGAAAATTCATTCATGTTTATGGAGATTAGTTTAGAAAAGTCTGTGATGTAAGAATTTAAGGCTTTAATCAGCTTTCTAATTTAAAACAGACATTTACTTTATGACGTAGGTACATACGAAGTACCTACATTTTAAACAACGGCAGCCTGCCTCCTTTTTTTCCAAGAGACTCTGCTCATCTTTTTCAATAAAAGGCTTCTTCAGCTGCGATACGCAACTTCCAGAAAGAACGGCTGAACTCGTGACAAGCAGATGCAAGAAGAAAGATGGGTATGTTTTTTTGAAGCTGACTGGTAAGTCTGAGGCAGCAAGCGATACTAACTTTCAAGTTTTATTAGCACACCGTATCTGCAAGAACAAGAGGTGTCTTTCAGCTAGACACCCTCACCTAGACACAAAGCACCAGGAACCCAGCACAAGGGACTGGGGGAAAGGGTGTCATGTTTCAGATAGGTGCCTGGCTTAACGCTTCCGCATTGCCTATGCCCCTCCAGGTCTGAAGTATAGGGTGGCACTGGAAACACCGCAGCTCAGCGTGGTAAACAACATCGAGGCACTGAATGAGGATAAAAATAGCCCACGGATGCTTTTTGTCCTGCTCCCCCCCGCCTATGAGCTCCTCAGCTGCCTCACCCACAGTCACCCAGTAATCCCAGTGCAAGAAGGATCAGAGAGGTGGAGAAGGACATAGAAACCAGCAATGAGAGTGGAAACCAACAAGTTCATAAGCATGGGACTCCTCCTTTCAGTGGTAATATTGGCTTTGAAATAAAACTGGTCGAACTACAGCTTTAGTGCACTATAATAAGATCTAGAATCCATCTGTACATAACCTGTCCTGCCTGTTTGGCATGCTTATTGGTTTTAACTGGGATAACTGCATGTTAAGTTGATGAGGTTTATTGTTACTTGTTAGGTTTCTTGTGTCAATTGTGTGCTTTCATTAATTTTTAATTACGCAGCTTTTGCATATCCAGCCAATTTGAATGAACAAGCTAAATTGGACAGGTCAATGCCTATATACAGACATTTAAAATCTATATTTTAGCTATACATTCATTTTATTAGCAGTAGTGCTTTGGCTGAAATGCTTTCATAGACTTAAGAAAAGAAGATTTGTTACAACAATGCTAATTTAAATTAATAAAAGAGGACAATTTAAAAACTTTGAATCTATACACAGTAGCTAAATCAGCACACTTGCTCTGGGAGGAAGGTTAGGAATCTTAGGTGATGTGGTGGAGTAATTTGACGTTTACAGGTAATAGGAAAGAATTTGAAGGAACTTAACTCCTACAGGCAGAGATGCTCTCAACAGAACGTCCTCAGAAATCAATTTTCCACTAACCCAGAGGCTTTAAGGTTTGCCAACAGGAAATGAATAGAGTTAGAAGGTGATCAGGAACTCAGATGGAGTGTGGTCTTAAGCCACACTTGCCTTCTCATATATCGTTCTGATGTTGGACAATGGATTCCTGCCAAATCTGATGGAAGAGCAAATTATCTAACTGAACCAAAGGAGAGGTGGGAGAACAGGGACTCTTCCTCTCTTGCTAGCTACCCTTTAAGCAAGGAAGAAGCAGAAGAATTGAAGGTGGGAGGCCATCCTCTCAAGCAGACAATACCCAATATTATGAGTAAAATAAAATACCAGTTTATATATTACAGAACACAATGCTAATCACTTGGAACACACATAAGGCTAATTGTGTTCTCTCCTCTGAAGCACTGCTGGCAAAAAGAATTTCTGTAGCAAGAAGACTGCCAACAAGGAACAGACAGGTCCTATCTTTAAGGTCTGGGTCAAGCTCCGGATCATCTACACAGAAGGAACTATCAGTTACACTACCCTCTGTGCCTACTTACCTGTCAGTCATACCCCAGACAAAAATCTGTGTCTGTTTTGGCATCCCTTGCCAAAACCCAGCCAAACTGTTCTGTTTTAATCTGTCATCTCCTTTCAGACCACCTCTGTGCAATGAAAGCATGGAAGTGATGTTTCAATCACCTGATCGCTCCAGAAGGAAAACTAGTAAATATTTTGGAAATATTGCTGATCCAATTTAAAATTTGTTTACAGGCAGTTTGTCTCAGGCATATGCCTAGATACTCCAGATAAACAGGCATTCACTCATGCAAACCTTTCACTGATGCAACTAGCAGATTGCTGTAAAGCTTTTAAAGCTGTTGACATTATTATTAATTAGGGTTCCTTGCATATCAGAGCAAGTAACCTTTCAGTGATAGCTGGATGATCGTCTCCCTGCTTAGAAATATTCTGACAGTCCTACAGCTGCTTTCTCATGCTGCTTTGCACGTGCTTCCGATTTCTTTGTCTGCTTACCTACGTGTCTCCATCTCCGACGTCCCAGTAACCAGATATTGCCTCCCTGTTTTATTGCTGGCAGGCCGTTAAACTGTCCCTTTGCACTCCAATTCTTCTAAGATCAAAGTACTTTGGAAGTACTTTGATCTGGCTATAGCTAGCTGCATGGCCTGCCTACTGTGGCTCCAAACCATGTTCTGACCCTGGACCTTACCCCTTCCTTTAGAATAAGGTGAGAGGTAGAGAAAGTCATGGATCCAGGTACAGAAATAGCAATGTATTTGAAGGAAACCTCTTAACAGTGATTGAGCAGGGCTCACATTCAAAATTTATAGTTGCTATATAAATGCTGTAGCGAGTTCCCATGAGGAATATCCTGTAAAAAAATGGTGGTTTTAATCTTCAGCTTGCTGCTTAGCTACAATCTTCTTTATTATTAAAAAACGTTAAATATCACTTCAATAATTATTTATTAATTCATATAGATATGTCAGGGCTTTCTGAAAATATAAATACTTACAGTACTTCCACTTTTTGTCTGGACTGAGCGGGGAGAAGCATTTAAGCAATAGCTGAAATCTGGCCTGATCTCATCTTTGACAAGGCCTTTTTGACTTTACTGTTAACTGTATCTTTCCAGGTGTCCTGGGAATAAGCATCTGAAGAATATTTCGTAGTATTGCTGTTATAAATCTGCCAATACAACTTTCAGTTTTGGCCCTAGTTTTTCACTGCATTTTCATTATTTTCCAACTACATAAGGTTGATATGGAAGTATTTTGTCACTGTTTTCTTCCAAAACTGCATTTAATTGCTTTCCAGTTTTTCCTTACCTTTCCCTCTTCTAGAATCCAGCCTCGATGTGTAATTACACTTACAGGTCTTATACAGCCTGTTACATAAAATCACGTTGCCTCTCTGTCTCTAGCACCCACACCCATTCTTTATTCATTCTTTTATACACCTCAATGTTCATCTGGCCATTTCACCTTCACCTTTCCTGACATGTGTCCAAAGCATCATTTTAAAGCCCTCTCTAGCCCAAATAAATGACCTTCCCTAAGTTTGCTTCCTGTTTGAGCTCACTGTGTCATTCACAAAAATGCTGCACATATTATCTTTACTTACACTGGCTCACCAACCTTACATCCACCAATTCAGATATATCAGCCTGCAGCCTTCATGTTAGTAACATATACAGCAAAGGTCAAATTACTTTCTATTTATCTATGCCACCTTCTGTCAGTCTCTTTTCGGTAACATTCTAAGTATCTTCATCTAATTTGCAAGTATTTTCTCTTGTGATGACAAGAGATGAAGACATTACCTTAGCTACCCTTCTAGGCTGTTTGCACTACCTATGCTATGTAGTATGACTATGTTTGATTGAAGAAAGCTCCCTTTAATTGAGAAGACAAACCCATTCTTCAGCTCAGATCACTCTGAATGTAAAACTAGAGTCTCAAATGTTTGTCTAAACATTAAAATGCACTGAAATAAAACGTTCCCAAGGTACGTGCGTTCCCAAGTTCTCCAGGACGCAGGTGCGCATGAATTCACAGAGGGAGATGACAGGACAACACTAGAGTCTCTTAGGACTCGGTCAGCAGAAGCAGTGTGGTAGCACAGCTCCACGTCCAGCTCCTACTGAAAGGTAAGTTCTTTGAGGCACAAGCAGATGCCAGGAGATAGGAAAAACACATATTCATAGCAGTGATAGAATCATAGAATCATAAAATGGTTTGAGTTGGAAGGGACCTTTACAGGCCATCCAGTCCAACCCCCCTGCAAGGAGCAGGGACATCTCCAACCAGATCAGGTTGCTCAGGGCCCCGTCCAACCTGGCCTTGAACGTTTCCAGGGATGGGGCATCCACCACCTCTCTGGGCAACCTCTGCCAGTGTTCTACAACTCGCATTGTAAAAAATTTTTTCCTAATATCCAATCTAAATCTTTGATGCTTTTATCAAGTCAAAAATCTCGTGTCACTAGAAAAATTTGCAGTGACAAACAGAAGCTTAAAGAAATACTTCAGTCCAGATAATACTAAGCTGCTGTGTTGAGGCTAGGGAGTTGGATTGGGTTGTGGTTGTTTTCAGAGTAGTAGCACGTAATGTCTCTACACTAGCTTCTTGTAGCAAGAGAGAAGCCTGCCAAGTGTAACAAAACTTTGCCAAACAAAACCAGTCAGCATGTGCTACATGAGCTTTAGCACAAGTTCAGAAGATGTACAGAAACCAGGCACAAAAAATCCCAAGCCTTTCAAAAGCCTGACGGTAATTGTGACTCCACTAATTTTTATTACTGAAAACAGTTGCGAGAAATAGACAGAAAAAGTTGAACCCTTTATCATTTTCTGTTTAGTACAAAGGTTTGGCATTGGTCAAACTTCAGTACCTTCTAGCATCACCAATTCAGCAAAGTAGCAAGTTCAACCACTACAGCATACTCCACCTCCTACAGTCCAACAAGTTCTCCAATTTTTTTTGCCAAACTAAAGTGAATTTATCATTACTGAGACAGCTGTACCATTGATACTTTGTAAATCTATTTGTGTGTGCCAAAACCCCTTCAATATTTATTTCGTATTTTGTTTTTCTTCATTGCCCACTGTAATGTAGAACCAGGGCCCAAAATACAGTAGTCATTTATTTTAAACAAACCATTTATTGAGAGGAATCTGCGCATATCTCTCTGCCGTTAACTTGATCTCCATCAAATCATAAAGGCAAAAAGAGACTACAGTCTTATTTTGAGGGAAAGCACAAATTAATCAGAGGACTATTGTTCCATAGTTTTAGATGAGAGATAAATAGGCACAGCCCGGGCGGGGAAGCTGACTGATTTTGTAGCCAGTTCAGCAGAACGTAACCATATAAAATTCCCTTTGCAATCCAGGAGAGGGAACATAGGCAAGAAAATGCAGAAGAGCACTGTTATACCACAACCTCAGTGGTATACTGAGGTATACAGTGGTATAAAGCATGTACTTTATACCAGAGTCTAACGTCAAAGTCTGGAAAGGAAAAGAAATATCAAGTTTGAAGTACAGAACTGGGAGCTTATTCTTCATTAAAAATGAACAGCCCTGGGCATACTACTTCCCTGACTTTCACTGCCTATTTAACCGGAACTAAAATGGAGGTGACATTGCTATCTACCTGCCAGGGAAATTGGAAGTTTGACGTCTGCAAGTGACTATTGTAACATCCAAAGATAAGATAATACATAACCAGATGTTGTATCTGGGTCCTTATTTTCCTATTTAATTTGTAATACTGACAGCTAAATATTTTCCATGTTTCTATGGGTTTATCCTGTTTGAAAGACAATGGTATTTACATAACCTGCGATGCTTTTGAAGCAAAACTCGGGTTGATTTCTCCAGACATACAGCTGCACCTTCAGTCTTTTATAGCATATTATTAACAGTCTGGTACTGAGCACGCAGTCCTTCCTCACTGTACTGATGATGTCATCACCACTATTCAAAAACACATTTGTTGGGTTCATTTTCAAAATCTGTATGGGAACCTTGACAGAAAGTTTTATTTTGGGCAGAAGTAATTTCCTTACCTTTCCTTTATAAATCTTTCAAATAAACGTTTCCATGCATAAGTGAGGAGGTCAATCTCACGTTTCAGAGCAGAGCCCGCCGGCATACAGCTATTGCTGCTATAATCACAGCTGCAACTCCAGGACTTGACCAAAACCACAAACAAGAAGAGAGCAGGGAGTATAAAAGGAGCTATGTATTCCCTACTTGAGGATACTTAGGTTTTTATAAATTGCTACATTTAATAACTTTCAGGCTACAGCCAAAACCAAAGGTTCTAAATAGTTTCTTATTATTTAAGAAACCGCTGCTCTTAAGAATTAAGTTATCCTAGCAAAAAGTAGCTAATTAAACATACCATGCAATTTCTTACTGTCTCCCCATTGTCAGGAAAGGCTAGGAAGCACAAGAATTGGATTTGCAGGACTTAATAGCAGGCAGCTAACGTGAAAGTTATAAACTGTGCTGAGTGACTCAGCGTTAGACGTATTGTCAGCTACAGATTAGTTAACAAAGCAGTGCCGCCTCGGTGTCGATTCCTCCAGCGGATGTTGCGTAGCTCTGTCCTCTCCTCAACCCCTAATCCAACAAGACCAGCAAACAGAAGGTTGCATCCGTGCAGCCCAACACCAAGGGCCACGCAGCCGCCCCGAAGCGCTGCCAGGCTGTGACGAGCACAGCAAAATCCATCAGCAGCCGCAGTGACCCCCAGACAGAGGAAACTCACATGGAAAGGAGAAGGTAATCGCTGCAATTGGGGTATGGCCTCAGCAGCTACTGGGAACAGGATGCTTTGGACTATTTGCATACAGAATTCCCAACAACTGGAGATCTAAAGACTGACAGAAGCCATATCATACAGGTTTTGTACTTCCTTTCTCTGATCATCACCAATGGCAATTAAGGGGCTATGAGGAAGCATTCCCTATGGATCTGAGACTGTAAACATCTCTTTTCTGTTACTGCCATCAATGATAATTTGCACTTTTCATTTTTAGATTTCATAGTAGTCAGTAACACACGTGTATTCCCACCACACACATTCTCCAGACACAGGTGGTGAGATCCATCACTGAAGTGTCTTAACTCCCCCCCTCCCCATAGCAGTAAATAAGTGTTCAGAGAGGTGTGTCACAATGATCCTTAGTGATGCACTCTTGTTCTCTGGGCGCAGTCATATTAATACTGGACACAGGCCAACTCAGTTATTTGAAGAGCAGTAAATCAGCACCTGTCTCTCAGCATCGGCTATGAATGAGCTTACACAAATGTGCATGTTTGCCAGCTGGCAAAACGCAGAAAATCCCAGAGCTGCCAACCCAGCACATCTCCATCCAGAACAGAAAACTAAACAGACCATTTAACTGTGCTTGAGAAATTATTACGGAAAACAAGACAAAAAGTCCACAAACACTTCTGTGCCAAGGGAATCTTGCCACCTGCTTTGCCTCTGGGAAAGTGCACAATGATACTCAAATTGGCACAACTTTTCCTGCAGAAGAAAATCAAAGGCCCAAAGGACTCTGAACTGCAGAAGTCACTGTACTAAACACAAAATCCAGCCGGGGGTTGTCGCTTATTGTAAGGTCCCACTTGTCACAGTATCAGAGTGCCTTTCTTAGTGTTGACAGAATTTGTGAGCGTTCTCTCTAGTTGTGAGGACAACACTTACCTCGGATCGGCTGCTCAACAAGAGCTAGAAGAGGCCAAGTTTCCAAACAGATTATAAATTTGTTTCAAAATGGACAACTTTACATCGATTTACATTCATTTTTTGACTGGGTATTCCTTCAGCATCAAGTTTGTTTCACTGATTTTTGTTCTGTTTTTTTTTACTACCAAAACAAATCTTCCACTTGCAGGGTATAACAATAGTTCTGCCATATTTTCCAAAGATTTCTTTCTTCAGGAGAGAAGCTGGCTGACCAAACCAGAGAAAGTGAAATGTAGTGTAAGCAAAACTCTTTCCCCTGCTTGTTAATTTGCTTCACTCAGTATAGTTTTAGACTTTACTTGTAGTAAAAGTACTTGCCAAGTACAAGTGTAGGCCAAAGTATTACAGAAACATGATTTTGATAATTTTCTTAACATTTTTCAACACCACTACAACAGGCAAGGCTTTCATTAGATCTGCTACCTGGTGACAGCTTTTGAGTCACTCCCATTTTTTTCCTCAGTTGATGTTACAAGGTGATTATAACATGCATACCTTTAAGACTTCTAGCCAGAAAATACATAAATAATGGTCAGGACTTATTTCAGATAACAAGTGTGAACTAGCCCTCCATTCTATTTGGTATTTCAAAGCATTCTCAATTCTGCTAAATATAAAAGTAACAGGGCCCTGCAAAAGTAACTCTAAATTTTAATGATATTCACACATAAGTAGGGATGAAGCAGGTATTTTGCACCGGTTGTGCAACTCAAAGAATAACAATGCAGATGAAGTTTTTTAATTCCTATATTAATGATCCACTGGAGTTAAGGCCTATTTATTACTACTACTCCCCACAGCCAGTGTCCTATAAAAGCACTGGCTAATTAAGTGACAAGGACTAGGATGACAGCAACTTGGCACCTCAATAACCAAAAAACTATTAGCGAGTGGAAGACAACTGTCTGGTTTAGTGGTTACCATACAAATCATCTTAGCAGTTGGCAGAAGGGTTCTAAAAGGCTGCTACTTCACACATCGGTGTGAGACAAATCAAACTTACAAGACTTCTACTTTGACTAAGAAAGCACCAGCCTCATCTCAGTTCCAGAATGGTGCTTCTTCCTGCTACTGACAGTATCAGAGTAGAGAGATTCTGATTAGAAGCACCTAGCTGGTATAACTCAAGAGATGGGAATGAAGTTTCAGAGTCGTTATAGCCTTCCTGATCAGGTTTTATAATACACAGAGTGACTGTATTCCCAAGCAAACCATTAGCAGTGTGTTTTAACACTGTAACTTCACTTAAGACACTTTAAGCCTCAAATATTTTGCTTCCGTCATCTTGAGCAAGGTGAAAAAGTTTCCTCCACTAGTCAAAAGGGGAAGATTTTCAGCTTAAAATTGAATATCACTGAAATAAGAAATAAGACCACGTGTGGACAGGAAGATTTGCTATCTGTCTTTCTAACAGACATCGCATCACACAGGTAGGGCAGAGACAATCCCACTGCAACAGAATGAAAGAAGAAATTTAGAAGAGGAACACTTGCGGGAGGTAAGACATGCACGGCTCAAATGGGTGTCACTTCTCAGTCACAAAGTATGTTCCCCATGACTACAATACCAAATATTAGATCTGCATAATCAATAGGTAGAATAATGCACTTACTCATTCCCTACTCATTTTGCAACCTATGAGGACTACTTCTGCCACTATATAAGCTGGGTAGTGCGGTCGACACACTGGAGGGAAGGGATGCCATCCAGAGGGACCCTGACAGGCTGGAGAGGTGGGTCCGTGCAAACCTCATGAAGTTCAGCAAGGCCAAGTGCAAGGTCCTGCACCTGGGTCGGGGCAATCCCAGGCACAAATACAAGCTGGGTGGAGAATGGATTGAGAGCAGCCTTGAGGAGAAGGACTTGGTTGGTTGATGAGAAGCTCAACATGAGCCGGCAATGCGCCCTTGCAGCCCAGAAAGCCAACCGCATCCTGGGCTGCATCAAAAGAAGTGTGGCCAGTAGGTTGAGGGAGGGGATTCTGCACCTCTACTCTGCTCTTGTGAGACCCCACCTGTGTCCAGCTCTGGAGTCCCCACATAAGAAGGACGTGAACCTGTTAGAGTCCAGAGGAGGCCACAAAGATGATCAGAGGGCTGGAGCATCTCTCCTATGAGGACAGGCTGAGAGAGTTGGGGCTGTTGAGGTGGTAGATGTCCCATCCCCGTAAACATTGAAGGTCAGGTTGGACAGGGCTCTGAGCAATGTGATCTGGTTGGAGATGTCCTTGCTTCTTGCAGGGGGATTGGAGTAGATGTCCCTTGCAAAACTATTGTTGGCCATCCCCAAACTATTCTATGATTCTGTATGTCATAAGCAGAGCCTGACGTATCTCATTTTGCCTGATGTAGCAACACCCATCTCAAGGAGAAAAAACTTAAACACTTCACTTAAAAAAAAATCCAATGCCTAGACAATTAGTTTCCAAAATTGGTGGCCTTAAACTGTTGGTAGCTGTAAGTTTCTCAATACCTTGCCAAGCTTAATCAAGAACATTCTTAAAAAAAAAAAAAAAAAA
>WHYT01013770.1:13654-35746 GCA_009806455.1 Tetrax tetrax | reverse complement strand
AGTTGGCTGGATGGCCGCACTCAGAGAGTGGTGGTCAATGGCTCAATGTCCAAGTGGAGACTGGTCACCAGTGGCGTCCCTCAGGGGTCCGTGTTGGGCCCGGCCCTGTTCAACATCTTTGTCGGCAATATGGACAGTGGGATAGAGTGCACCCTCAGCAAGTTCACCGATGACACCAAGCTATGTGGTGCCGTCGACACGCTGGAAGGGAAGGATGCCATCCAGAGGGACCTGGACAGGCTGGAGAGGTGGGCCCGTGCCAACCTCGTGAAGTTCAACCAGGCCAAGTGCAAGGTCCTGCACCTGGGTCGTGGCAATCCCAGGCACAAATACAGGCTGGGCGGAGAATGGATGGAGAGCAGCCCTGAGGAGAAGGACTTGGGAGTGCTGGTGGACGAGAGGCTCAACATGAGTGGGCAATGTGCCAACGGCCTTCTGGGCTGCATCAAGAGGAGCGTGGCCAGCAGGTCAAGGGAGGTGATTCTGCCCCTCTGCTCTGCCCTGGTGAGACCCCACCTGGAGTACTGTGTCCAGTTCTGGAGTCCCCAACATAAGAAGGACATGAACCAGTTGGAGAAGGTTCAGAGGAGGGCCACGAAGATGATCAGAGGGCTGGAGCACCTCTCCTACGAGGACAGGCTGAGAGAGTTGGGGCTGTTCAGCCTAGAGAAGAGGAGGCTTCGGGGAGACCTGATAGCGGTCTTCCAATACCTCAAGGGGGCCTACAGGAAAGATGGGGAGAGGCTGTTCAGTACGGCCTGTTGTGATTGGACAAGGGTAATGGGTTTAAATTAGAAGGAGGTAGGTTTAGATTAGATATTAGAAAAAATTTTTTTACAATGAGAGTTGTAGAGCACTGGAACAGGTTGCCCAGAGAGGTGGTGGATGCCCCATCCCTGCAAACATTCAAGGCCAGGCTGGATGAGGCTCTGAGCAACCTGATCTAGTTCAGGGATGTCCCTGCTTCTTGCAGGGGGGTTGGACTAGAAGACCCTTCCCACTCTAGCCATTCTATGATTCTATGATTCTAGGATGAGATAGAAAGGGAAGTAGTTTTCCTGCCTTATGCAAACATCTGAGATGTTACATTAAAGGCAAGTTGGTACTTAGAAGGAGTTTAGCCAAAAGCTGTTAAGAGAATGACCATCCACATTCTCAAATCCGAGATCATTATGTTTAGAGTACTCAGGAAACTCAGGTTTAAGAGCTTATATTCATGCTGAGAATAGGAAGAAGCAGGCTTTTGTACTGGACTACCCAAATCTCAGTGAACCAACATTAGCCCTTAGCCTAACCTAAGTTTTGTGGGGTACAGGAATATAGTATGATACCTTCCCTTATTTTGATCTAAAATTCTGCCTTACAAGAATGAATGGCCACAACTATGCCAAACTTTTTTTTTTTTGTTTGAAATTAATCAATGTCTTTCAGTCAAAACAGAAACAGTCCTGTTCAGCTCCAGAGTCCACGATGTGATGGTGAGAAGACAGATTTCCAAACTAGAGCCTAATACAAATGCAGTAGTACTTTTTCCTGTGCTTACTTCTGGATAACATCTGCTACTATTGCTAGACATTACACAAGCATGTGAAAAGACTTCTTTAGAAATCAGGAGGCAGAAACGTATCATCCTGAACACCAGTAAGACAACCAATTAAAAACATTATAAACATTAGTATAGGACAGATTCCTAACAGCTCCTCCCAAAACCAGAGCTATTTAGTAACCTATTTTGAAATGTAATGCCTTCAAATCAGACTCATCACTAGACAACCAACTAAGCCAGTGCCCAGAATATAGTTAACTGATTCAGAGTGCCTTCAAATATCCCCCAGTACTGAGCCAATCATGCTGGTCTCGCTAGCAAATCTACTCCAGTTTTTCAGATTGGCGCACAGCAGACAAGGCACGTACCCACTCTTCCCTTCACTGGAGCACCAGCAGCGGGGCACTGCACATGAGGGCTAACAGAGGAGTGACAGACTTGCTACAGCTCTACATCTTATATTTTAGATGCTGGCATTGTTAGTCCACCTCTGTACCCATGCCCTCATCAATTACCTCCAGCCACAGCTCTAAAGATAAGGCTGAATCACCACATCATCAATTTTACCACTAAGCACTGATCTATTTATAAATATTTCCAAAAGATAATCTGTGTAACGTGGATTCAGAACTATATATTAGAGAAAAGAGTTAAGAAGCATAGCAATACATCTTAGATTTCTACTGATCATTTAAATACTAAAAATAAAATTATTTTTATAATATTTTAGCTATGTAACATCTTCTTTGGTACCTTTTCAGAGTATCCACACACACAGACAGCTATATGAAAGTTGTCCAAGCATATGATGTGTTCTTTCAAAAAAGAAAAAAAAAAAAATCACCAAAAAAATCTCAAAAGCCTTATAAACAATATCTTTATGGGTTTTGCTTTTTTTTTCTTTTCTTTTTAAGATTATTTTAAAGTGCTTTTCCTCTACAAAGGTATCAGTGTGCTTCATTTACAAGACAAACTAACTTTATTTTACAACATCTTGGATCTCCTGTTTATGTGCAATGGTCATTGAGTCCAAAAGATGCAAACCATAGTATATATTCTGGAAAATCGGAACTGAACACATAGGTTAACATCCAGACAAGCAGACTTTTCAAAACCGAGAACACTTGCCCACGTCAGGTGCAAAACTAGTAGCTCTTGGGACCTGTGTAATCCAGAAGACATTTGCAGTGTTGAGCAACTTCTTTATTTGTCAGGATTGGTCTATAAAAGCACAGAAGAATTCAGGGTATAAACTTGTACACAACATCTATCAGCAGATGATACTTACTACCTCATTGCACATGCTACTGTCATACAAAACCAGTCATTTTACAAGGTCCCTAAAACTACCAGTTATGGCCAAATAGAAATTCCTGTGAGGCTGCATAAATTGCTATTCTTCCAAGTAGTTCACCTTTGTTTACAATCTCACTAGAGAGACAGTACTCCTCCTTTGAAAGAAACAAAGCTAAAAAGTAATCATGTATGCCAATGTTTCAATAACATAAAAAGGAGTAAGTAGACGCAAAACTCACAATATCTTAGATTTACACATATGACGTTCTCTAATGACTGTCATATTGAAGAACTGATACGATGATAAAGCTCCTGTGTCCAAACTTCTACACTATAACATAAAGTGGACAAAGATCCCTCTGGCTTGGCACCACGAAGCTCCAGCAGTGGCTTTAAAAAGACTCAGGCAGTACAAGAAGAACAAGGAAAGTTTACACAGTATTTCTTCCTCAAAATAACACCCACAAACTATAGAAGACTGGGAAAGTATATTTGGAAATGATAACCTTTACTGATTATTATGCTTTAATATATGCATTGAAAACTGAAGAGATCTACTAGATTTCTTTATGAAATAAAAAATAGTTATACTTGCAAAAATGAATGGAGAGCTCTTTTGTTTGATCTTTGATTCTTTAAACTGTATTTAGCTTACATTTGAAGTTTTTCATCTCCAAAAATGGGACAGTCTAACCTAAAAACACAGCTAAAGATCTCATACAGCCATTATAGCAAATTTCTCCTCTCAGGAACATTCATAAAAGCAGCAAGAATCAGAGAACCTGAACGTGTAGAGAGAATTTGCTCTAAACATATATTGAAGTTCCTCTCTACTGAAATCAGAGGGAAGAAATGGGAACGTGAACTGCCATGAAACCTGAGGGATGTACCTTGGGTTAAATGTGACCCCAGGCATACAGCTCGTCTTAGAAATTGCATACTTCATGAGTTGATGCTTCAATAAAGAAGTAAAAGCAACAATTTTTTCTGCCACAGCCCACTTTTATCCCATTCAAGACTTCTCTCCTTTTTACTCCAAGCCAGGGGAAAACTAAGAAACCCAGCTCAGCAGGTATTCAGAATAGTAATTGGAAATAAAACTAAGAGCCTTACCCTGCCTTTCCACTGTAACAGTGCAGGATGCATATTTGCCTGTGCATACACAGGCAAAGGAATAAGCAAACAGATAATAAAAAATCAAGCTAAAATAATCGATGATGTGAATAATAAACAGGGAAGAACTATAGTGCCAGAACAAGTGGACAGAGAAATTAAGTGTAGGGTTGTTTTTTTTTTAATAGATTATATATAGCACTATCCTTGCTGGATTACATTTTAAACAATGCTTATTAATAATGCATCATTTAATTTAACAATGTCTTTTAGTAAGAAAAGAAAGGTTAAGAATTAACAGATTTAGTGCTCCTGAAATATGCGTATAAGGAGAATATTTAAATACTGTGCATAGCAAACTGCTGCAGCTATTAATATAGTCTCTGAAGGGTTACAGACTCTGTCTTTTAAACAAATTTGGAACTGTTTGTTTAAAACTGCAGACTGACAGAATGGGGACATAAAAACATACAACTAAAGAGAATGGGTGCAGTGATGGTATACATATCTACTTGCTATACCAATATTTAAAATATATACCTTGATGTGTATATTTTTATCTATTTTCACAAATTAGTTTTCTGTAAAGTGCTTCTGTAATTTAAAAGAATAATAATTGGACTTACTTTTAACACAAAAAAAACCCCCTTCAATGTTTCCTCCTAGTGTGATGTTTTATTTTCATAAATTGTAAAGCTAGGTCAGGTATTTTAGGTACTTTGAAGTCTTTAAAAATTAAAAGCATTTAAAGTCACAAACCTAAGGTAGTTTAAGAGACTTTTACATTCACAAACTTCATCCAGTATGCACAAAACTGAGAATATCCTCCTAGTGAATCAGTAGAAAAAAAGATGGTCAAAATAAGCAATGGTCTGTTACTGTGCAGTGAAATGGCTCAATACCTATTATTTACTAAGGTTAGCACTGTTCATATTACATAGATAGTTCCTGAAATATGAAGTGTATGATGCCACAGAGATGGGCTGTATTATCACACAATTCCTCTTTCTCCCTAAAACAAAGAGCAGCCCAGGGAGATGCGCGGTTGGTGTAACCAGTGAATTAGACCCTCTCAAGCTACGAGCATTCACAAGGCAGCAGAAATGAACAAGTTAACTCTCTCATAAATCAAATCATTTGACGTTTATTGTTTTCTCTCAGTGTGCTTGCCTCTGCTGAAACAAAGATAATCCTTCCACTTAGGAACAGCAAATACCAGCATGTTGCAATTTCTATTTAACCACTAGGAAGAAAAACTTATGAAATTCTAAATCTTAAAAAAAAAAAAAAGATTGAACCAAGGGCCTTTTATTGTCATGAAACCTCAATCAAATGTAGACTTGAATGTAAACCTGCAGGTTGAGGCCATCTTTCTTTTCTCCTGATGATCTTAAGAATACAGTGTACGGTCACGTACAGCACTTTCCCTTCACAGTACTGCACTGTTTCATGACATCACCACTACAACAAAAATCCCCTTTAACCATTTAGGAAAAGTTTAGGATGTATTTTGCATTCGTTTTTAGCATTCTTATTTTCTCTTTTTTTTTTTTTTCCTCTAAAAGCAATACTAGCTAAGCTCAGAAAACCCTTTACCACAGGATATTTCTCTGAAAGTTGTCAGGGAAACCAGGAAAATGAGTAGAATTTGACACAAAGAGAATGCAGCTAAGTACTATATAACACCATCTTACTCAAAGTAAACACAAGTAAAAGCCAAGACCAAGGAGAAAATGCCAGTTGCAATTGTGTTAAAGACCTAAGGAAGAGGGGCTGAAAAGGGAGTGGTATAAAACTAGTTAAAATAAATTCAGAAATTCTTGATTAAAAAACTGAAGGACAAGCACAGACTCCAAGCCATAAGACCAGTAAAAAGAGCCAAAGAATCATCACTATTCTTCCCTTTGGAGACTTCCATTACTGTTTCAAGACATCCTTATTTATAACAAAAAATACAAGAACAGTTCCAGCTGTCAGCTACCCTCTTTAATAAAGACCTTAGATTAAGAGGAAACTGGAATGTAACAGAAATATACTTCAAAAGGCAACTGATATCCTAGGTATATCGCACTCCATTTTTTGGCTGCTGCAGATGCTTGACAGTAATCGTATCTTGATCCCCGCTATTCAGTAGGTTGTACAAAAAAGTACAAAGTACAACCTACTGAGAATAATTAGCTTAATTTACTTGTTTACTGAAATCTACGTCTGTAAGATGGGATATCTGGATGAAATGTAATGGACTGTGATATGTAAAAAGTCACATTGGATAAATCTAATGGTTCTTTCTGCTTTTGAACTATAAAAAGAGGAATAGTTTAACCATCACTGTTTACAGGACTTATTAACAATACTTTGGCAGCACAGATAGCAAAGTGTACCTGTATAACTCCAGGTATTAAAGGTTAAATGTAACCTAAGAATAAAGAATACTGCAATTTTAAAACTACAAATGAATCATATACTCTTTCAAGCAGGCAACATAGATACTAGCAGAACTGTCATAATCAAAGTAGGAAAACATGGTTTGCTCCTCAACCACTGTCTCTTCTTTCCCCTTTCTCACAGTCTAAACAGCACTTACATAAAACCTCTCTTGGGTAGTTATTTATGTTTTCATAATTTTCTTTCAGGTTTCAATTTTCTTTCAGGTTTCAATTGACTATCTGTCCTTAGCAGACACCGGGATATACATCGAACAGAATGTCATTTTTACTTTCCTTCTCACATCATCCCATCTGAAGAATTTCTCTCGGGCACAGAATTTCTTCCTGCACATTCATAAGAATGAGACAGACATGGTAGGCATCTGCAGTGATGTAACTAAGGTATTCAACCTATACCTTAATAATTTATTTAAAACAGCAGCAAACTTTATTTTACCTCAGTGACTTTGACATCAAGACTAAAGCATTTAACTGGATATATACATGTTCTATGAATATACATACTCTTTAAACATCTACTTTCATTTTCTTATTTGGTCATCATGTCTGAAACAAGGAAGTACGTAATTATGAAAAATCTGCATCTGGATTTACAGTACAAGAAGTGAGAACAATTAATTGAAGAAAAAGTAACAGGTACTAATTTAAGAACTACTTTTTTGAAGTAAATGACAGTACAAATGCTTTTCCTGAATTTCTGTGAGACTGTTTAAAAATTCATCAAAGCACTTCCACATAAAGTTGGGTTTTGAAATATATAATCAAACTCAGCATTACTATAGATCTCCCTGCCCATTTTCAGCCTGATTGCCTAAGGAACAAAAGATAATGTGAGCACCCTGTATGCCAGCCTCTCTCTTTCAGCCTCTACATTTTCAAAGCTGTTGACCAGTTTTCTTCAAAGACAGAAAAGCGTTAACAAAAAATAACAATATTTCTTGTTCCTGAAATACTATTTTACAGGTAAAGAAAAGAGATAAATTAGTGACTCTTCCGACAGAAACCTGGGCTTGATATACTCTGGTTAATCAGTGGCTGGGGAGACAATCAGCTTCCACAAAGCTGCAGCACACACTGCCGTGTGTGCAGGTTTCTTAGAAGGATTAGAGGTACCCAGTGCTCTAGTTCAGAAAGACACACTTATTAGATCAGCATCGCTCAGCTCAACAGCTCAGGCAAAATCTTTTCTACTTACAAACACTACAGAGATCCCTTGCAGTAAAAAGCCCAGGCCAAAACATCTTAGAGCTTCAGCAGTTGTTAAGAAACTCAGCGTTGAGTCACACTGTGAACTTTATAAAAGCCTCAGTTAATGCCATAGACTAAATTACATCCTGAGATGTAAGTATCTTTTATCTCTAGTTGTCTGTACCTGAAGTTTGTGGACTGAGTCTATCTTTCTCTCTGCTATCTTCATATTTGCTTTGTTAGATATTTAAGTGAAACCATAAATATGTACAGAATAAAGAAACAGCTCACTTTATGCATGGCACTTCTGCAAAGACAGTCAACAAAAGAAATTTTAGAACTATTTCTTCTCTAGAAAGGACCCTACTTTAAAAAAGTGTCAAAAAAAAATAATTGATTCTGTAGGAAAAAAAAAAAAAAAAAAAAAAAAAAAAATCTCTGTTTCCACATATCAATATAGCATAAAAACTCTAACTTTTAGATTAAACTCCTGCAATCCTCACAATTCAGCCATCACACATTAGATTTTCAGTGCATGAGTACCCTGAGGCACACACTCAAAGGCAAATGCAGCTGCCTTGGATGTTTGATAAACAAGGTTTTTTAGCAGGACAGGGGGAAAGGTACATTTTAAAATTTAAGTGACAATTGCTTTACTATAGAGAGGATCTCAAGATTTGGGCATCATCTTTCTAATTTTTATAGACAAGAAAGAGTACCAAATAATCTTTCAAACCCCTTTACTTTACTTTTCCCAGAGGTCTACTGAAAACTCAAAGACAGTAACAACCTCTGGCCCAAACTGAAAACCACCACAAAGTGTGCTCTCCACTGTAATGGAGTGGAGGAACTGAAAATACTCTTACATTGTCCAACATTCTATGATTTATCACAGTTGTAATACTTAGTAAAATATTAATAGGTAGATGCAGTTAATCACATCCATATTTTCAAAAATAAACTGTTGACTGAGTTCAGAGGCACTTGGGTTCCACCTTAAATATTCACTCACTGCTAACTTAAAAACAAATATTTAACTTGTAAAAACTTACAAATTTGCTTTTGGTAAAAAATTACATTAGTTGGATTTTCATACAGTTCCTGTTCCATAGAAGTCAGACTCCCACAGAAGCTGCCTGAAACTATTTGCAAGGTGACTCACGAATCTGGTTTCTGCTAGAATAGGTACACATCAGCTGCCTTAGCTGGTACACAGCTGAAGCAATGAAGAAAGGCAAATGAAAGAGAGGTACAAAGGAGAAACTCCTTTGGCTCTGAGATTCTTACTTGAATTCCCTGCATTAAGAGACCAAATCTTACGAAAACAAAAAACATTGAGTTCATAAAATCTGTTCACATTTAGCTTTAACTCACAGCCCTGTCCATTAACATCTGATAGGCTACATAGTCTGGGACTTGTGGTCACAGTGACAGTGCTACATAACACATGACAAAGCTTTTTTTATCCAAACAGAGATTTTCTCAGCATGCTTGTTCATGTAAGAATTGCTGATCAGTTCAGAGAAGTTTCTCCAGACATAGCACTACTGACAAGAACATTGGAAATTTTTTCAGCCTCAGGAACTTGCCTGTGACTGGCAGCTGATGAAAGACTTTGTGAGAATTACTGAAGCAACATATACTGCATGTGACAATCTGCCCCCTTCCTGTTGCACTGAAATAAAACAGGAAAACAGGCACTCAGAAGGTTTTCACAGAACTTGGTATACTTTATCTTTCTTTTTTCTTTTTTTTTTTTAAGCTTAGATTCTTTAGCTACAGGTTTATGCCACTTCCCTGTCAACAATCTTTGTAAAGTTAAAGAGTAATACACTTCCATGCCCAAAGTCTAGAAATGACAATAAAGTGATGTACTATTTTTTGTCACCTGCTTCTGAAAAGTATATGCTTTGACTTGGTAGAGCAGCTGTAGCAAACTGCGATTGCTGATGTACGAAATGAGAGCATTTATTCCATGAACAAAGGGAAAACAGTACCCTGCAAGATCACTGCTCTGCTGAGCTGTTCACTGGGTACAACATAGAAACATGACTTTTCAGCAGCATTTTAAATTAATAGTTTTCGTTTTAAATAATGTAATCTATTTCTATTAGAGGGAGTCATTTATGGTTTTCACAGCCAGCCTCGGGGTAGCTCCAGTTCTGAAGACCCTACTCAGGCAAAATAGGATTCTGTTTCAACAAGGACTTTATCTTCCACCCTGAAACACTGAGTCCCACCACTGAGTCCCACCACTACACCCAGTGTGTATCATTACACGAAACAAGCATTAGACAGTCTAGGCTGTCTTACTTTCTGCTATGATAAAGATGCAGGTCTAGGCCATTTGTGTTTTGCCTTGACCTACTTCAAAAGATTTCAGTCAGAACTTTAATATTGCCTTCTGATATGAACATGAAAAAATGCCTAAAGATATCTGAATTAAATTTGGCACAAAACACTGCTCTGAAAGTATTATTTAACTAGTTTTAGCCTGCAGCAAGGTTTTACAGCCAAACTATGAACTCCCTAATAATAAGATGTCTAATAAAAGTGCTGACAGACCATTCACAGCTTCAGCAGTGCTCATTAAAATGCAGTAGAATAGAACATTTCCAGGATGACGGATTCTCAGCGCTGAGGAACACCTGACATCTCAATAAACACGTGCATTTCTCAGCATGTGCACTACATACTCACTTTTCCTCTCTGGACAGCATGTAATTATATTACTTTCTGCAAAAATAATGACTTTGGCACTGAATATTAATGACCTGTTTAGTAACGAACATAAAATTGTATCCTACCTCTATGGAAGAACATGCAATTCTAATCAACATTTCAATAAAAATTAACTTCAAAGGAATACTTTTACTGAAGGATTTTATAATGGATTACTTCGCCTCAGGTCTTTCTTTTTTCTGGATTTATTTTTATTTTTTTTCCTCTTCTTTTTCTCATAAATCAGATTAATCTTGAAAATAAACCCATGTGCTACAGGATTTCCTTCTAACCATGCAAGCCATTCCCCTGAAATAGTGGGAAAGGACATTAAGAGTTGTTTTCTTGTCTGAAAGTTACATGTTCAGGCAGTTAGGATACACAAAAGAACTTTAGTACACACAAAAGAACTTTGGTACTTGGTCCTGGGAATAGCAAAATAGCATCCAGACTTGGATTAGTAGTTTGCAAACATGAAGGCTGGGAGGACTTTAGTTCCTATAGAGATGATTCCCAAAAAGCAGCTAACAGAAAACTCATAGATGTTTATGCGATTTATGAAATTATAAAATCATAGCATAGTTTATACTTTTGCTTAACCCAAACTTCTCTTCAGAGCAGGGCTTACTTCAAGGATGTTAGCTTGCTTAGAGCCTTGTCCTGTTAAATTTTTAGTGTCCCAGCGCAGGAGGTCCTACATCGTCCTTTGGTCAGCTCTGGGAGATTCAGACCCATGTTTTCCCTCGTGAACCACAGAGGTGCTCTTAATCCTTTTGAAGGTAGCTTTGACGTACATGCAATCACTAAACACTTACTGAGCTCTAGTGTAAGGGCTAAACGGGACTAAGCAAACCATACACATGAGAGACCACAGACCCACCTATCCTCCTTGTCCCAGTGCCTCCAATTAGTTTGCATTACATCACAATTTAATAAAATGAAAGAGACACTGTGGCAAGAACTGGAATCCCAACCCAGCTCCTGGGATCCATGGCTGAAACATCACTCTCTGGAACCATATCTAATCCCTTCATACTGGTAAGTATTATTTTATTCAGAGGAGGACATAACACAATGGAAGTCCACCGACTCCTGAAATTCATTTCCTTCAGTCACAAATCCCTCCCACGTAAAGATTACCTTAATGCAAAATGGAAGCTTGATACAAAGCCTTACCGGCAGGACACTGCAGAAAAGTGTTTCAATCCAATAACATAAAAGGTGGAAAGAACAAAACAAGAATATTGACTGAAGAGCACCAAGAAGAGTTTACAATGCAGATCTTAACTGTTAAATTAATTATTTAATTAAAATGTAAAAAAAATATATATTTTTCTTTATAAATATTTTCTGATTTCTAAAAAGCTTTTTTTTAAAAATTTTTAATTGCCTACAAAGCATCTGTTTTCCAGCATGAAAATGTAATTTTTCATACCAGTTATTGATCTCTACAGAGCCTCTAATGGGACTGGCATTCACAAAACCACACAGTTTTTAACATCTATAATGCAGCTGCAGGAAATAATCCTGTTTTTACAAGGCACTCTAGCCTGAAGTAGCAGGTTATTCAAAACATCATTTCTTAATGGGAAATAAGTAGCATACAAGGATCTAGAGTTGTCAACCACTTGATTCTTCAAGAGGGGTGTGGGGGGAGGCAAGTGACATGTGCAACAAAGTTTGGGGTTTTTTTTAACCAAACAAGTCATCTTTGCTGCTCAGAGATGGCTTTTAGACCCCTGGATCCATTACTGTCCAGTGCCCATGCTACCAGCTTTCTGTAGATCAGCAAGCTCTCCGTATTTTAACTACTCCTCCTTTATAGTGACTCATCTTTTCATAGCCCTCTGTTTACTTAAACCATGTATGAGACGAGAAAAATTACAGAATAATTACAGAAAATTACAAAATGCTATAAACAGGTATGTTACAGATTAGTCAGAGAAATTACACTCCCCTATCACATCACAAAAGAGAGTTCAAGAATGTCAGTGGTCTCAAAACAGATCTTCAACCACTATTTTGGGTTTGCCTGCCTCATAGATTTCTTCTCACAGTCTTAAGTTCTTGGACATTTCTAAGACCTATAGATGCCTTATGTAGCCTTTGCCAGTGTTCAGGAAAGTATTTTATGCCCTTTCTCTGCTCTGTGACAGTTAGTGAATTCTCTTACATTTCTGACCATTTCCACAATTCTTTGTTAGAAACCAGAACAATTTTTTTTTCCTATAGAACACCAGGCACCCAGAGGATTTAGCCCCATATTTCCTTATTAATTACCCTATTACAGGATTCAGTTCCTGTTAGCACATTTTCCAAAAATATTCCCGCTATTTTCTCAGTGCTCCTTTGCCAGGAAAAAAATACAAGACTTCTGCTGGACCGTCTGCTTTTTGCAGCCTGAGGTCTTAACCACACGGGACTCAATGTTCACTGGACTCAGCTATGTGTTATCAGGTGACAATTGTTCTCTAGTTCCAGCAATTCTTTCAGGTTTTACCCTGAGACAGAATCACCAATTCAAGACCAGAGATCTTTCTATCACAGCTTTGAAACACAACACACTTTGAAAAATATTCTGGGCTCACCTGAACACCACTATAGAAGCAGGAGTCTTAACACTCTTTGGATAAAGGAAACAAAACCTCAGGCTGCTTATTAATTTCATAAATATGCATTGAAGTCATAAACTCCCAGACATAAATAATGTAGCAGTTTCCTCAGTAGCTCTTGATCAAGACTCAGCTTAAATGCCTGGTAAAGATGGAGATGAATTCTGCTAAACCTAGCCTTGATATTGTGGCAGGATTATATAATTGATTTACCACATAAGGCATAACAAGAAGTATGACAGGATCATAATACGGTTCAGGAGAACCCTAGAAATTTTAGCTGTGATACTCACCTTTGCCATTGTTTTCAGCAGAAAAAATTTAAAACTATCTTTTGACAAATGCCATCTGGTTCTTCCCTTACTCACTGTACAATTCTTTGGTTAGCTCCCCAAAGCACCACCATTTTGACAAATAATCTTCCATTTAACAATAAATATTTTACAAAACCTGGATGCATTCACCACAGTTCCCTTGTTCAGAATGTTTTTTAGGAAAGAAAGACACCATGTCATTCTTAAACAAACTACACTGTAATAAATATATATTGCTTTCGAATTCCTTTTTCTTCATGAAGGTCCTCAATTATTCTTTCTTTCAAAATTTCTCTGAAAATACTGCATGTAATGCAGATCACATTCAGGAATGACTCTAGAAGGTGCTACCTGTTGCCCTGAGACTCAAAGACACTAATTCAGCACAGCCCTAGCCCTCTGCATTTTGCCAGTGGGCAGCAAGACGAGACTGCTAGATCTGCGGCGTCTGAGGTTGGCCTGGGAGGTCAGGCAAGGTGAAAGAGTAGGCACAGCCTTCCGACAATCCAGGGCACTCAGGGACTGTCTGGAGGTCTTTGCTCCAAGCAGGTATGAGGGGCAGCGGCTGTGTTTTACAAGGAGCTCTTGCATTCCCAGTAAAGACAGAACAGGAGAATACAGGAGAGCGTAAATGCCTTTCACCAATATCATCTCAACTCTAAACTTGAGAACACCACAGGTATTTCTTACAGCAAGAACTGTGGATACAGCATAATATGCAATCCTCAAGAACTCAAGGCCATTTGTATTTGAGGCCTAGCATGTTGGATTTGTTCAATTTGGGAGGAAAATTCAATGGTATTGACACTTTTAAAATTTGGGAGAACTTGAACTTCTGGTTTCCTTTATAAAAAGAAGTTCCCCATTTTAAATGCCATAATTACGAATCTGTCACTGTATAGTTTTACACAAGGCTTCTCCACAGTGCATTTAATTGTATTGCCAGAGAAAAGGTATCAAACATTTTCCATTTTCCCAGTTCTACTAGCTTAATTTTTGAATATTTGATTCGCTCTTGTCTTTACAACACATTACTATAACTTAATGTTAAGTGCCAAAAAACAAATATGGTGGTTCTGTTAATGGACCCCAAGAAGGCCTCTGTTCTATATTATTTGCAGAAAACATTCTCATCACACACTTTAATTTGTATGTATGAAGAACTTTCAGACAAATTGAAAATTAACTTGTGTTAAAAAGGACAATTTTGTAAGAAGGCTGTGCAAGCACAGACTTCTTTGTTTAATCAGGGTTTCCCGCTTTCCTTTTTTTTTTTCTCCCCTCCTATGAGATTTTCCTCATTCAACAACCTAAAGAAAGATTACATATATATATATAAAGAAATATGTCTACAGTCTTGGAGTTTAGATTTGGAATACACCATAAGTGATAGTTCTTAGATAGCAGATCAGAGCATCCATCTCTCTGAGAATGCCTCTTCAGACTTCAGAAGCAGTACTAGTGATGTTCTTCACCCTGTAAACAATCTCTCTACTTTATAAGAAGTAGTCACCGAAAATTAAATGATGACACATGCAAGGAAGTTTTTTTGTGATACAAAAGAGTCAACTAGAAATATGTGGAAGCATTATGTCAGTTGAGCCAACTATTTCCTTTTTATTTGCATTTCAGATTACCTGTTAGTATATTTTTCACTCACCAAAACCCCACCACTACAGCCAATAAAAAGTGCTTAGCTATTTATAATTGGGAAGAGATGTTTGTTCTCATGTACTTAAGAACCTTTCTTGCATAAATTTTCTTCTGCTTGCAGAAACTAGTTTCCTGTAAAACCTTCTTGCTGAAAGATCAAATTGAGCAGTTTTCAGTCAAGCAAAGGTCCCAGTGAGAGTTCTACTTGATTAAGAACTGATTAAAGACTGCAAGTTAACACCCAAAGGCTAAAATTTTCAAAACATGCAGAGACTTTAGCTACTGTTTTCCCATCAATTTTAATCAATGAACTGCTTTGAAAGCCTTAGTCCAATTGTGTATTAGATTAAAACAGAAGACTCAGCTACTGAGGCAGTTCATAACTTCACCTATAGATTTAAACAATACCAAATAGATACGGAACTGGCCTAAAGGGACAGGGCTTTCAGTAGTGTTTACTCATATTCCTCATTGAATTTGATCAGAGAATTTCCATTAATTTTAATGGACCAGAGTCCAGATAACATTTACTGTGCTTTTACAATATTAGCTGATTTACAATGGCTATCCCTTGTAGGATACATCCGCTAACTTGTCGCTTCCATGTACTCATTTCCTTGATTTACAGCATTTTATAGGCTCATAGACTGATATATGTTACACTTTAGAATTACTAATAGCAGAGCAGTATGAATCCCTATTCAGTTATTGCCTTGATCAGAGCTGGTTTTGGTGCAAAGCCATTGGTTGCCTATCCATACACAGCCACCACGAGCTGACCTAAAGAAGAAATTCTTCATGTTGCAGATACAAATGTATCAAAGAAAAAAAAAAAAGTTAAGTATAGATAGCTTTCAAACATAAGGAAAACACATTCAAATTAAGTTTTGAACACTTCAGTTCCAGCACATCAGGAAAGCGCTCTGAGAAAGACATAAAACCAGCACACAGATTTTCTTTCACATTTGAAGCTGTATGTAAGCTAAGTGGCAGAAGATTAAACAACATCTGGAACAAAAGCAAACGCCACTTTCCTGAACTGCTTTGTCTGACCAGAACATTATTTCATTAAGCCTTTTTCCGTCTTTTAGTTCAATCACATCATTGCCAGAGTAGCTAACTGAAGTTGCGCCTTCAGAGCACTCTGAAGAGACTGATGCTGTCGTTACTGCTCAGCTGCAAATCACGCGTCTGAGACAGCCTTGTGATTAGGTATAAGGGAGCAATGAGGAGAGACAGCTAATACATCCATATTTTAATATGTATCTGTGGTACCTAATGATAACAACATGTTGATTTGAACAGCTACTCACGTTGATCTTCTAATTTACTGGCTGATGGAAGGACTAATTTATTTTATGTAAAATTCAAAGGAAAGTTCAAGAAGACACCCTGAGAAGTACTCTATAAAAAGATACCTGCTTTCAAATGATTGACACTGCTGCAGCTATCTGCAAGGCATTTCAAACAAGTATCAATTTTGTTGATGTAAGTGCAATTCATGCATAAATGCCGCTCCACAGACAACCCTGTTCACAGAATTTTCTATGAGACTAAGAAGAACAAATCTTTCATAAAGTAAATGACTTGGTAACAAATGTTGTTTTGGAAAAACAGACAGAATATTCTTCCTGTGACTGCCTGTTTAACTGAAACATGGAACTGATAAATTCAACCTGAATAAAGTAAATGCATTTTCACAGAAAGTGAAGATCAACAGTGAATTTTTTTTGCCATAGAATATGAAAGCTAAGACTTCCCAAAGTTTGTATCGGGGGAGAAAAAAATACAGAATTAAATAAGATTCTTTTTCTGGATTTTGTTTGGGGGTTTTGTTTGCATTGCCTTTTTTTTTTTTTTTTTTTTTTTTTCTTAAGATTAAAGAGCAGCCCTCCTCCGCAACAAGGGTATAGGCCTTGATGGTTCAAGGCTTATGCAGCTCTCCCCACGTAGTTTCTCTCAGAGGGAGAGAGAGGCGAAGCATGCTGAGGCATCATCCGTTCAATTAAAAAAATGTGATCTTATGAACTTTGGAATTGCCATAACTCCACAACTGCTTGTCTCAAGCAACACCACTGCAGAGAGAAAACTAAGAGGATGAGCAATCGCTCTGTTTCATAGAAAAAGAATAAATAATTTTTAGCAGTTTTAGGACAAGGCACAAAAAATGAATATCCAGAAATGTATAAAAATATGTAGAACAAAAACAGAGTTTTCTTTTTTAGCCTCTAGAGTGGAACTCAAATAATGGTTTCAATTTCACACAAGACTTGTTAGCACATACCTCCAAACATGGTGGAGCACCAGGAACGCGAAATGTTTCCTCTTGCAAGATATCACACATTTCTCTGAAAACTCATCAGTAATTTGATGAGTTTCCAACCATGTTTTTTCAATCAGTCCATGCAATACAGCACTGCTCCGGGCACAGGTGCCCAGGTGCTGGGTGGCCGCTGTGAGGGGAGGCCAAGGCCGGCCCGAACCGCTCCGCTGCAGGGCACAGCCCGGCCCCTCAGCCACAGGCCATGGTCTCTCAGGGGAAACACAGTTAAGAAAGGGCACTGAGGGGTGAGGGAAAAAGTGTGAGAAACGGCCCTGCGACATCACAGTTGAAGGAGATGGAGGGAAGAAGGTGTTCCAGGAACCCGAGCTTGGGGAGGAGACCATGCTGCAGCAGAAAAAAAAGTGTGAAGAAGGAGGAGCAGCAAAGATGAACCATCATAGACTGACCCCATTGCCCACTCCCCTGCGCTGCATGGCGGGAAGTTGTTGTTTTAATCTGTCTTTGTTTCTCACCATACAAATCTATTTTAATTGGAAATAATTTAATTTCCCCAGGACAAGTCTGTTTTGCCCCTGACAGTAATCAGTAAATTATCTCCCTGTTCTTATTTTGACCCAGAAGCTTCTTCATCTTATTTTCTTGCCCTGTTATGTTGAGGAGGAGTGCGAGAGAGCAGCTGGGTGGGCACCTGGCAGCCAGCCGCGGCCTAGCCACCACAGACAGGTTGCTCTTCTTGATGCAGATGAAAAAGAACCTTAGATCCACAGAAAGCAAAATCTTGTCAGAAGAGAACTTAAATGCTAACAACAGTGGGAGAGCTTTCTACCTGCATGGATGGGTGACTTAAAATAACCTTATCAGTCCACTACTGTAAGGCATGACTAAATTAGGTGTCCATCTTCTGCACTGCTTGAAAATGTTTGTGCAGTTCCAGCAGCACTACTTCAAAAAAGCCTTGTTTCTTTTACAAAAGGGTATGTTCAGATTTGACAGGAAGGCTATAAAATTGCATCATTTATGAATAAAGAAAAGTATGAAATCTTTCTCATGAACAAACTTCCTTTTAGGATGTGTACTATGTTTTTTAAAAATAGAAATTAAATCAACACTCAGAATAATGTGCTGTGAATCTGCAGGAGCTCTAGTTAAAAGCAGAGTTTTACATTTTATTTATTCTGTTTTTTTCTTTTTAACTCGGTAACCTTTTTGCATAAAAACTAAATTGAGACATGTTAAAGGTACAGACCCAGTATCTCCTCTTGGTCAGTTGGCTTCCCTAAGGCTGTTTAAGCAATATTTTATTTAAGATTATAGTTGTGACATACGTAAGTAATCTTTAAAGTGAATTTCAAAGCACTTAACATTTGTCTTGCTTTAGAACTCAATAACAAAACTCCAAATGATATCAATTATCAGCAGAGCTAGGACAGGATTAGCCGAGGTTCAAAGTGCCTATTTTTATTATCCAAAAGTGATTTTTCAATTCTGGGATACTGCAATTAAAATAGACAAAAGAAATATCTGTCCTAAAGGAAAAATGGATAACTCTACTAGCCCTAATTTACTTCCAGTGAGAATGACCACTGTCTCTCACCTCTGAAATGCAGCAACAAGTTTGTTCAGAAGGTAGGAATGCCTCACCCAGCTGTATTAACTCCAAACAGAGAGAGGAGCAATCTCCAGAGCTGCCAGTTTGGGGACAGTTTTAACAAGCACACCAAAACCCATTAAGAATAATTTGAAGCCAAAGTCACTGATCCTGAAAGTTACTGACAATTTTATTGTCAGTAATTGCATTTTAAAGTAATGTTATTAACATGAAATTGCTAGGCGTATACTAAAGTCTTTGAAGACCTGGATGCTCCCCAGAAGAGACAAGTACTTTTTCTTTGTTCCTTGCTATACATAATTCAGACAAAAAGCCAATTGCTATGAGAGGGAAAAAAAACCCCAATAAAAAAAAAAACAAACAGCAGCCTTCATAAGCACAGCCCTTTATTAAAAATGTAAATTGGAATTCAACTGCCCATGTAACCTTTACCTCCCACTATTAAAGCTACTGTCTGATGGAATAACCAAAAGGTTTGCTTTTCATTTACTGGGTGACTGACTAGCAGTGCATGCATTTTCAGTCATTATAACTGCAGTGTTGGGGTTTTGGGGTTGTTTTTGGGTTTTGGCTTATTTTTTTTTTCAAACAATGCAGAATCATAGACATGCCAGCCACATTAGAGGGCAAACTCCCTTAAAGAAATGCTTGCATGAGTGTACCAAACTTAATTTTAATTAATTAATTGACTACATTATAGTTCCATAGGATGACAGTATGCATAAAATACAAAGTATTCTTCTCATGCAATTCTTCATCAAGAAAGTATCATGCAGCAATGGAAATTTCAAGCTTCAGAGTCAAGCTTGGAATATTTCTCTTAGAGGTAACATGGTCCTCAGGAGTTTATTCCCTAGCTGTAAGATGCAAACTCAAGAAATAAAACACATCATCAGTTCTCTGGCTTATATATTTCAGCTTAAGGTTATGCTGTTCCTGGGCAAAAATAATGTTACATTCTTCACAGACTCTGGCAATATAACAGAGGGTTTTGTATTTGATTCGATGTTTTAATGGATAATTAATCCAGATCAGATGTTTTAAAGCAAAGAACGCTTATTTCAGCTATGTACTTGATCTGTTGACAAGTCACTATTCTAAGTAGGCTTGCTTGGAAAAAAATCAGCCTGCTGTGCTGACATGTACAAAAATCCAAACTTTCTGCCTACAAAGTTGCATTTTAGCTTTCAATCTTTAAAAGTTAGTTCTAAAGTGTTGGTCCACAGATGAATATAACAGCTACATTTCTCATGAAGTAAACTTTAAAAATGCTAAAAACCTCAAGACATACCGTTAGTATAAAGATTCCAGGAAAATGACAATGCATTTTTGAATGGAAAATGTTGTCTTATTTTATATTTCTCTAATTTGCAAAAGAATACAGCTGTATGGAGTGGGCTGGGGCTGAAAAGCTCTGAAACAGACTGTTCCCCCCCCCCCTTTTTTAAAATCAATAACTCACAAAAATTGATACTAGAAATCTACATTTTAAAGGGTGATTATAATAGCAGTGAAGATGTTTTGATTAAAGAGCTTGAGGTCTATTCCACTGGATATATGAAAAACTAACACCAGCTATATAGGCCACTTTACATGACAAGTTATTAGGAGGGGGCAAAATAGTGAGAAAAGGCAAAGCAATTTAATTTGCAGTCAGCTTCTTCTCTTTGCTAATATGCATCTATGAAAGGAAAGAACACGAAGGAGGAGGACAGACATTCAGAGACAGATACGGCATGTGAAAGTGCCTTGGGAAGCAGACTCTTCATCGTAAGTACAGTTCCTACTACAAGAGAACTTTCCTCCTTGGCTGGGATCCTCTAGGTGAGAAAGTGACAAGAAGTAGATAAACATATACAAATGCTGTTTGACATCACTGAACTGCAAGTCATCCTCTGTAGGATATCAAGGAGGCACCCCCTCACCCCCGCAGTGTTTAGCTGTTTTAAAAGTAGGACACCGTGACCTATTCAAACAATAAAACAAGAGTAGAGATGGTAAATTGCCTAGTTTGTCTGTACAAAATAAATGTCAACTTAGATTCAAAATCACTAATAGCCAATGCTGTAAGAGTTTCTCGAAATGAGTAAAAGTTGCAAAATCATATAGCAGCGCTTTTGAACTAAAAGTTTTTGAGATTCTAATATCACTGTCACTCTCATGCATCAAGTATTTTTTAATTTAGTTATCAAACTATCTTTCTTAGTATCATCCAAGTCATTAGAACACGACCACTACTTAAAGTTCAAAAGTAGCAGGATGCTTTCTGAGAAGTTTTGATTTTTCTGTTCCATGTTTGGAACTCTGTGTCTTAAACAGTTCAATCATCTCTAATATCTTCTAGAAACAAAATTTTTCACAGGCTAGAAGGACTTCTGAACATAAACTGATATTCAGAAAATAGTGAAATTGAAATAAATTCCTTGCAACCACAAAACACAACCAACTCCTTCAAAAAGTCATGAAAAATTTTTAATCATCTGCAAGAGCTGAAGAATTCCGTATTTACCAATACAGATCCTTATTTAAACAGATAAAGTAGTAACGATTCTTGTATATAAGCATTTTGAAAATTCAACTTTCAAGTGGTAAAAAAAACCACACAAAAAACACAAGGACTTTGTAAATACTGATTTTAGCTCCTCAAACATTCCTGTAACATCTGATTTCAGACATTTTTCCTGCATAGATTTTTTCACAGATGGCAAGTATCACTATCACAGAGTTTGGTTTTCTTATTCAGATTAATTCATTTTACATTTAACAACTAATATTTCAGAATATTTATTCCAGGATTACTCTAGAAGACAGACCATTCTAGTTTCTTCTCCTTTCAGTCAGTAATATTTTGTTGAAATATTTATCTGTGAAAAACATGCAAGAACAAGATTTTGGGTTAGCTAGTTCTGCCTCCAGGAACACACAGTGCATTAGAAAACACATTAAAGATTGGTTAATGTTCTTCTGTCAGGGAAAGTCAATTAGGATTTTGAAATAGCATTTGCAGTGTGTTACACTAAAACATGCAAAACCACGTCAAAGGCTTTTAAACCTAACTTGTTTGCCTGTTAGAAAAGATAGAATCATAGAATCATAGAATGGTTAGAGTTGGAAGGGACCTTCAAAGGTCATCTAGTCCAACCCCCCTGCAAGAAGCAGGGACATCCCTGACTAGATCAGGTGGCTCAGAGCCTCATCCAGCCTGGCCTTGAATGTTTGCAGGGATGGGGCATCCACCACCTCTCTGGGCAACCTGTTCCAGTGCTCTACAACTCTCATTGTAAAAAAATTTTTTCTAATATCTAATCT
>WHYT01013769.1:0-55699 GCA_009806455.1 Tetrax tetrax | reverse complement strand
CTCAGCGGCGCCGCCTCCTCCTCCGGCACCGCCTCCTCCTCCGGTACCGCCTCCTCCTCCGCCTCCTCCTCCTCCTCCTCTGCCTCCTCCTCCTCCGCCTCTTGGTCCTCTTCTTCCTCTCTTGCTTCTCCTTCTCATACCGGTCCCGCGGCAGTGCCCTCGGCCGTGGTACCTGGCTCTAGTGGCACTGAGTGAGCGACGGCTGCGCTTCTACATACAACTTTAAGGGCTGTGGTTGATTTGTTGTTTTCTTTTTTTTTTTTTTATTTTCCTGGAAGTCATTTTCTTATTCTTGTAAAAGCGTTCTTTTCACATTTTTTTTTTCTTTTTTTAATTTCCTCCCTTACCTTTCTGGTTGTTTTATTTATATGAAACGTATCAGAAGATTAAAGAAATTAAGCTTTTTAATTATTATTTTTTTTAATGTCAGGATGTCTATAGCATCTTCTGATGTCTCCAGTGACTTTTGGCACCAAAGTTAGTAGGAATCTGAGTTTGTGGTGCTCTTATGTTGCGTAAGTTCAGGCTCAAGGAACACACTTAAAATTTTCTTTACTTCTCTTTTTGTGACTGCCCTATGCATTCTGATAACCTCTCAAACTTGTCCTAATCCTGGGCACCTGCAGGCTAGGTAGCTGTTGTGAAAACTGTAAAGCATGAGTACTGAATAAAAATAGAACAATTGCATAATTAACCGTGTGGGCTGAAGAGAAAATTGTTTATAAGTAGAACGTTGTTTTGGAGCAGCTGAGTAATAAAGTCTTGCCCTAGTAGTCTGCTTGACTTTTTCTGTACTGTGCCCTGGCTGTACTTTAAGTCATCGAGCAGTTTTAAAATGCTGTAGTTTGCGTAGGCTAGAATCACATCTCACTCAAATGGCCTGTTTGTCTGCTTAATTAACTTGTAAAACTTTTGTTCTTTGTTACTCTGCATCTCAGAGAGAATCAGATTAGGCTGGGGCGTTACTGGGCGCTTGAAGATAGGTCTGCACCAGAGAGCTGTACCCTACCTGAAGTATAGCAAGCTGTCTTAATTTGGCAAGCTTTTTTTCATTCTTTTTTTTTCTTTTACATTTTATAGAAACGGAAGCTCCAGTTAAGCCCAGAGCAATGTAGCAACTTCTATGCAGACCAATATGGAAAAGTGTTTTTTCCTAATTTAACAGCCTATATGAGTTCTGGACCTTTAGTTGCTATGGTTCTTGCCAGGCATTGCGCAGTCTCATACTGGCAGGAGTTACTTGGACCGTCAAACAGCATAAAAGCTAGAATAACTCACCCTCACAGGTAATGCACTGATTTGCCTTGGTGAAGTCAGTAGGATTTTGTCTTTCTCTTAATTGAGACTAGAATTTCTCCCTCTTATTTTTTTTTCTTTTACAATAGAGATACAGATTTGGAGTGGCCTGTTATCTCTTCAGTTTTGTGTAACGTAGCTTTTCACCTTTCTTTTTTTAGTATGTAATGTTCACCCATTTTATGGAAAATGGTGAGTGCGTGAACATAAATTTTAGGTAGCTATGTATTTTTTTAAAAAAACAAAATCAAGCCAATGCCTTGTTAATTAGTCCATATATATTGCTTTTATATGCTCTCAGACTGTAGAGACTTGGAAGGGATTTGCAGTTGCCTACCAAGCAATTTTTTTCTCTTATTTTTAGCTTAAGAGCAATCTACGGGACTGATGAGCTGAGGAATGCACTTCATGGCAGTCTCAGCATTTCCTCAGCAGAAAGAGAAATTCGATTCATGTTTCCAGAAGGTAAAATGGTGCAAATATTACATTGCTGATCTGTCCAGATGCTAGATATAGATGGATTTAGAAGGGGTTTTCTTTGTTTTCTTTATGAGAATGTGAGTCTCTTTACATATAAGGTGATACTTTTTGCTACAACAGATGTACCAAAATGTATTTGAAGAGCCGCTATAGTTAGAGGGACTGTTTCTACTTTTCAAACTCTGTGGTCTGGAAATTGTAACAGACAGAGCTGGTAAATGAGAGGAATTATGAAGCTGTTACACTCCAGCATGTCCTTCTGGTACTGTCAGTCCTGGGGACTCCTGCTGGCTTGAGAAGGCTCACTCTCTTCTTGGGCTCAGGCTGAGTAATAATTCCTGTTGAACAGCGGCTGGATGCTCACGATAGTGCAATTTCAAAGTTAAGTGCCAGTGAAATGGGGCATGGAACCTGGAAAAGCTGGGAGAGGATCTCGTTTGTAGTGTAACTGTTGAAAGATGGTTTTGCTGTTTGACAGAAAGATGCAAGGGAAACTGCTAGAAAATCTGGTCCGTTTTTGTCAACTGTAAAAGATGTTGGGCTTCCCTACAAACCTTACCTTACCCATTGTAAAACATGTTTCTTCTCCTCCCTCTAACGACAAAGCTGGACTTAAGGTGAGATTTTTAGGATCTTCAGAAACCAGCTTCACGCTGCAAGGACTGTTTCTCTCATGTCCTAAATGGAACTTCAAGGATATAGGTTTTCCCCAGATGATCTGATTTCCTCCCCTTTCCTAAGTGTCTATAATGAGTAAGATGACCTCGGGGTGCAGGTAGTTTCTTTGCAGTTTGTTGTGGGAGATGCTATAAAAAACCATTATGTATTATTAACTTATTAAAGAAAACAGCTCATATGAAAATAACCTTTGAAAGAATGCCTTTTCAATCACTCTGCAAGCTGCTTTCCAACACCTGTGCTTACTCTTTACAGTGATCTTGGAGCCAATTCCAGCTGGACAAAGAGCCAGGGATTACTTGAACCTTTACGTAAAGCCTACGTTACTGGCCGGGCTCACTGCGCTGTGCAAAGAGAAGCCCGCAGACCCAATGGTAGGTACAGGGTGTCACTATGGTGGTGTATGCTTTGTGATACCTTTACTTTGTGTTAGAAAAATCTCCGTATATGGGAAAGCTACGCTTTCGTTAAAGAGCTGTGCTGTTTTAGCTACCTGCTAATGAGCTAGTCAAATAACGTTTGCTATTCAAGAAGTTGATTGGTTTGTTAGCAGATGAAATGAGGGCCAGGACTAAATGCAATCAGCCTTGATGAAATGATAGGGTTTTTAGGTGGCTTCTATAAAACTCTTTCTAACACGTAGTTGTAACAGGTGGCTGAAAAAATAAACGGGTACCATCATATGTACCATCAAATGTAAGTTTTTACTTTACTGTTTCTGAGGTGAGTTTGAGGTTAAATCTCACTTGTAGTAGTTGCTACACAGTAGAGTAACAACTGTAGATTTCTTAGCAAGGCTTCTGTATTTTGTCATTGTTATGTTTATTTAAATTAATATTATCAATCCTTCTTTAGGATAAGCTATTATTTTGACTATACAGCATTGATTAGCATTCATTTGGATTACTCCACAGTTCAGCAGGAAAATGAATTACCATTCTTCTTAGTGAAACTTATCTTGAATAGTCAAACAGACCTACAGAAAATTCTGTCGTCTTCTGACTCCCTTCTTGATAACTGGAAAGTTGTCAAGTTGATGCATCTTGCCCTCCTCTCACATATTATTCCTTTTAACCATGGATGTCATTCAAATTATAGTTCTTAGTGGAAAGACTAGAGTTAATTTCCTCAGGGGTTTTGTTGTTGTTGTTGGTGGTGGTGTTTGGTTTTTTTCTTTCAGTCCCTAAACAAAATTAGCTTCCTTTCATCTGGAAAAATATGGTAAATGTTTGTTTTTTTGTATTCTTAAAGTTCCAGTCGTTCACACTAGTACTTCTTTAAGAGTGCAGGTAATTAATCAGCATGACAACTTACTGGCAGTTGTGGTGGGTTCTACATCATTATCAGGTTTTTAATCGACATTGCATTTTTCTAAAAGATACATTTCAGGAAAAAAAGCCTGAAAAATAATTCGGGGCTGTTTCTGTGAGCAGTGTGGTATATATGAAGTCAGATTAAATGTACTGTGATTGTTCCAGCTTTATAACCTGTTCGCTTTATCTGTATGTCTGGCACCGTTACCATAGAAATCTAGAGAACAGAGATGAAGTTGTCTTTTCATTCATCCCTTTGCCCAAAGGCCAGACCAATTGTAGCTAACCATTCCGAACAAATGTTTGGCCTGTTCTTAGCACTCCAAATGATGGAGAATCTGCAGTCTCCTTAGGCAATCTATTTCAGTGCTTAGATATACTCAGTTGAAAAGCTTTCACTGAAAGTTAGCCTAAATCTCCTCTGCTCCAATTTCAAGACCATTACTTTTTTTCCCCTTTTACTATCCTGAGGGGACATTGGAGACAATGTAATATGTCCCTTTTTTTTTTTTTTTCCAGCAACCTATTGCATATTTAAAGAGTATTACCATATTTTTTTTCCCTTCAGTCATCTCTTCACTGTATTTAAAAACTGATTTTTTTCCCCTCTTACCTTATAAGTCAGATTTCTCTTTAGTTTTGTTTGATTTTGCTTGCAATTAATCTCTGCATTCTAAGCACAATTTTCTCGCCAGTTATGTGGTAACTAATAGTAACTTTGAGACCATGCTTTCCTTCCTTGCTTGTAAGAAAGCTGTAAAATTATATGAAGCAGTGTCAATAGCTTTACAAATATGAGAACATATTTGCTCCTTCTTCTTTGTCCGTAATGCTGTGACCTTGTAACAGAAGGAAAATAATGTTGACTTGATGCAACTTTTTTCAGTAATATATGTTGGGTATTGCTTTTCACTTTATTGTCTGCTTAGGTGACTTACAGGGAGATAGATGGAAAGAGGTTTTTTTTTCAGTATCCTTCCAGGAACTGAAGAACTGAAGTTGTGATGATTTGTCTCTTCCTTTTTAATTTTTTTTTTTCCTCTTTTTCATTTCCTTTTTAAAGATGGCATCAGAAACTGTCCACTCAGAAATACTTGGTAGCAGCACAGAGGTCATCTCAGCCAATTTCTTATGTAACACAGAATAAATTTAATCAGGCTAATTTAAGATTTCTCATTTTCCCAAGTAGTGTTTCTAAGGGCTTTTGTGTTTGGGGATTTTTTTTTTTTTTTATTTTGTTTGTATGTTTGTTTTCCATTTCCATCTTGAGTTCTTGCTGTTCTTCTGCTGTTACTGACTAACTAACCTGCAAGGATTGTCGTAGCGCTCTGCTTGCTGGTTCTTTCTTTGCAAACCGATCTTTTTGTACCGGGTAGTAAAAGGAGACTGTTGCTTACCCTACTGGTCTACTATTCTACCAATTCTTTCACTTCACAGTATGGTTGTACAGTTTGTTGTACTTAGCATTCCAGAAATTAATCGTCAACAGACTTGTGAGGTAAGTAAGCATGTGTTAAAATTTCCTTTTTACAAGAGGAGGAACCGAGGCAACGGGTTAATTTGCCGAAGGGCAGGCTGAGGCGTTGGCGGACGAAGTTAGGACTCAAGGCATTCCTGCCTCCCACATTCTTATTTGAGTACAGTTTGCTGGAAAACTTACAAGATTAATTTCAAAAAGTAATCATGTTTTGGTTTTAAGTTTTAGGTACTATAAGGTGATTTCACTGCAGAAGTCTGGCACTTTTAATGAATGATTACTAGATAAAGTGTCTCTGAGTGTTGTCAGAGTAATATTTCATTAAGCAGCATATTTCATTAAGCAGTTTCACGAATATTGTACAGCCTCATTCCAAAACAGAGTTGTCTGCGTTGTTTGAAGTATGGCTCAAATGTTCTTACACATATGCAATGACAGACATTGCCCAGAAAGGTTTCTTCTAAAAGTTAGTGTGAATTGTTCAAAAGCAATGTAAGCTGTGAAGATTTAAAAGAACATTTTTAAAAAAAACAGGTTATTTGTATGTCCATTGTTTATGAAAGGTCTTCATTTTGCAGCAGAGTACGAGAGTGTCTGTATCAGAGATTTCAAATGATGCTTTTGATATTCTCCCATATACTTAGAGAACAACAGAAAACTGAAGATGTTTTTCGTGATTTTTTTTTTTTGTTGTTTTTTTTATTCCACAGACTTGGCTTGCTGACTGGTTGCTTGAACACAATCCTAATAAACCTAGGCTACAACATAAGATCACTGAGAAAGAGCATCAGGGGTGAGAGAGCAGTGGAAACAATCTCAAACATTCCAAGTTACAGATAGATGTTATCATTTTCAGTGTATCCCTTGTCTATGTAATCAATACTATCTGAAGTAAATGTTATTGTCATAATTACCTGCATCTTCATGAGATAAATAAACTTACACTTAGCCAGGATTTAAGAGTTCTAGTAGCTTTCTGTTAACATAGTTAATGTAGACTTACACGATAAATTTATGGTGTCGGGTGACTAGAAACAGACAAAATTCCCATCAGGTGTGATTCAACTGCTGTTTTCTCCATTTATCTTGGTTTGGCTGTCTGGGGAGAACAAAATTAGTTACACCAGTGCAGATTCCCAGATGACACACAGCTGGCCCGTGCTTTGTGAAACTGACAGTTGTGTTTCAGCACTTTTTTAGCAGACCCAAGTTCTGTTATGAAGGCAGGTACTTAGATGTAACTTAGAAAACAGTTACTGGAGGCACATTAGCATCTTTAGAGTTTTAATTGCTGATTACATCATGGAGATAAGGTCCCTCTTGAAGATTATTCACTTGAGCCTCATGTATTTTGTCAGAATGTAATTTGAAGGACTTATTTGAAGGTACATTGAATGCAGCTTTCCCACCTCAATGGCCAAAAGCACAGCGATGATAAATCAGCCTTTGATTTCCATTAGAAGTCACAGGAAGGTGTGTTTTAGTCAAGGACTAATGCTGTCTTCCAACATTTGTTTGAAAGAAAGGTGCTTAACTGGAACAGCTCACCTTAAGGGTGTATTCTGTGTTCTCCTTCTCTTCAAAGGTATGCTAATTTCTGTGGTTTTCCTTGTATTGTTGTTTACCCTTGAACTTTAATGTGTTCTGTTCGAGAATGGAGTAGGGGCTGTGCTATTCAACAAGTAATGGGTTAATCGCACGCAATTACCTTTTCTAAGGTAACTGAACTGTTTTGTTTGGTTTTTTGTTGTTTTTTTTTTTTTTTGCGGGGGCATGGGGCTTTTAAATTTTCTTAAGAGCTGTGCTTGCACTGTTAACTTCAAGCTTTGTATCTTATGGTTGGAGGATGGAGAAAAGCGTGCCGTTTTCACAGCTCTGGACTATTAGCGTGCTTGACTAATACTAAATAAACAAGCAATTTCATAATTTGTTTCATGAAAAAACTTGCTCCCACAACTTGAGGAATTGCCAGAAACATAAGTCATTTGTCTGTAATGTTAAACTTTGTTTAAGCTAATTGTTTATCTTCTCATTGTTATCTTCCACTATTGCCAGCCCAGAGAATAAACTTATAGAAAACTGGCCCCTACAGTACCAAGACCTAAAAATCTTAGGACTTCTAGGAGAAGAAACAAAGTAAGCCCAAACCCTCAAATATGAAGAAAAAAAAACATGAGCTGGTTAGAAATACAGTAATCAGACCTGTTTACAACTAATTTATTTTGCCTATATAATTATTGTCCCCATATGTGTCTGCTCCAGTTACAGGACAGTTGCATTTTGTGGTTTCCTGGCAGGCAAACAAAATTTTTTTTTAAGATGCCAGAAACTAAAATGCAGTGAATTCACAAGACATTCTCCTGTATTTTGTTAGTTACTGTGGCGTTTGCTTACTAATTTTGATGTAATACTGCTTGACAATAAATATCTCCTTTATGTTACTGCTGGAGTTCTCAGTTCTGCTTTTGTGACAGACCTGTGTTATATTGTACCTACAGAAGATCATAACATCCATAGAAAATATGAGTCCTTAGCAGGAGAAAGGGCAAAAGCAGCTGAATTGCAAATGTCACCTTTGTTACCCATGCAATATAAAGTTTCAGTCATTCAAGTGTACGTCTGTCGTGGATTTATTCTCCAATATTAGAGCTATCACCTTGAATTGCTGACTGGTGTTCACTTTCTGAGGGAAAGGTAGAAAGAGAGAAGGTATCTTCATCCTTTGGGTGCTATGCTGGCTTACTGTGTCTGTACACCTAGGACAAGTATTGATCCAGCAAATCTTCCAGCTTAGATCTTGAGGAACCTGCATGAAGGAGTAGGATGTGGGCAGGTCAGTCCTGGGGGTGTAAAACGGACAGCCGGCCTGGTCCCCTGGGGGAGCTGTGACACCACAGGAGAGGCTGTTGGGGGACACGCTGCGCACATTTCTTTTGGTGTTTAGGTTTTTGTTTGTCCCAGGGTGATATAGTCTTGGCCGGTGTTATAAATGCGTATCACGGAAAAGTAGCTTTGGGAAAAACAGATCAACTGAAAGACGTCTTGCGTCACAAGGTAAGCTCCTCTCTGTGGGAATGAGTGACCTGTCTTCTCCCTCTGTTGAGCCAAAATAATTACCTTGCCTATTGAGTTTTATTGGGTATTTTTAACCTGGAGGGAGTTCATCTTAGTTTTACTGCCTGAGTGCTGGAATAGAGCTGTGTCCATAAACCCAGCAGTTCAGTCTGTTTCCCATAATTCTGTTTTTTTTCAACAGACTTTCTCCTGGAACTTTGCTTATCATGTGCTTGCTATCACCTGCACTAGAAGTTATTCTTGGAACTTTACAGATTGAGCTAGTCTGAAGTACACGTTGTTCAGCCTTCCTGTTTCATGAGGGATTTATTGTCTTTAGGAGCAGTTAAACTGCCAGCAACCTTGAACATCCTTTAAAGATGGCAGAAGCCACAGTCAAAGCCAGTTCCCCTACAGAAGTCAGAGTGTCCCAGCACGCGGAGCTTCAGAAATGAGTCGAGGTTCAGAGCTTAGGACTTTCATTCAGCATCTTCAAGGAAAAAAAAGTGTCACATAGAGATTTGCAAACCTTTGGCTTTCTTACACAGGAGAAGAGAGGATTTTTCTTCCTTCGTTCAAGTTATTAATCTTGACAGTCCTTTAAACAGCAGTTGGCTGAGCAAAACTGATACACTGATGATAAACTGATGGACGTTTGTCTCGTGGCACTATATGAAGGGAAGGAGTGACTCAAACTCTTACTGTTTTCAGTGCCATATTACAATGACAGATTCTGTTTAAAGACACAGGGGTCTTAGATAATTTTAATTCATTAAGCCGGAGCAGTGAGATCAAGATAATTTGTATTGTTCTGGAGAATAAATGTTGGTTGCTTTTGGCGCTACACAACAACAATGCATCCTCTGAAAATACCGTGGTGAAAACACTGTTTCTTCAATTTCCTTTTAAAACAAATCTGCAGAGTAGTTATTTTTATTTTGTTGAGAGAGAGAGATTCTTGCACATCGTAAAAAGGTAATTACAATTGTTTTTGCAGTGCTATTTCCTTTTAGATGCCAGTCAGTAGACTTGTGCTTGGACCAGAAATAGGACTTCAGTCCTCTCTGCTGGTTACCTGCTGCTTTGCTTTACTCAAGCAGGCTTCGCTCAAACCAGCATGGCAATGTCACAGGGACCATGGCAGGAAATAGGTAATTTCTTGCTCTTCTGTGAAACAGAAAACCCTGCTCTGCTCCATCAGGAGCAACTGCCTGTACCTAGAAACGTTCCGTAGTCTGGATGAGTCCCTCTGGGTGTGGAGCGTGTCAGCAGCGTGACTGATATGTTGGGCCTCCGTGGGAGGATGCCTGTCAAATTATTGTTATGCAGCCTCCTGCCAAGTGGTCGTGGAGACGCTGCCATAAGCACAGGGGAGAGCCTATTGTTGGTCTTCTGAGCCCAAAATGAGGCATTGTTGTAAGATGAAGCAGTTGGTGGGAGAAGAAGGCAGCTTGCAGACAAGTGAGTGAATGATACTCTGATAATGATAACACTGAAGGATTAAGAATTCTCTTCAGTTTACTGCTTGTGAGTGTTTTACAGCTGATGCTTTCATACAAAGCACTTCATGCAGTGGCATGCTGGCTATGCTTACATTTGTGTTGTGTGGCATCATGTTTTGTCCCCTGAGAGCACCTGACTGACTCACTCATGCTTATTGATGGTACTATTCTGAAGCAGGATTATTTTTTTTTTTTTTAAAAGAGACACTGGTACCTAGTGCCACTTTTTACCCTCATATTTACTTTATTTAAAAGTCTTCTCACCTGGGATCTCTGAGTCAGCCTGGATGGATCTGCTGTATTGAGAGAATTGAGAAAGGCAGTTGGGTGCAGTCTGTCAGCCCCAGACTGCCTGGGCAAGGAATCCCATATGAACTCACCCTAAATTCCAGGGAATTTTTATGTGCAAGAACCTAATTTGGCTCTAAACACTCTTGGCTTTAGTAAACTACTCTGCAAACCACCCATGCTTCTTTATAATCTATTTATAGTCGACGCCTAAGCTCTCATTTCCTTGCAAGGAGACAGTTGGTTTTTTGTTATGTTTCCAGAATCTGCACTGATTGTCAGGTTAGGAAATTCTGCACTTCCAAAAGCAACAGCTTATTGCTATGCTGGTTATCGGTTCTTATCTCTTTTAGGTGTTGTAAAGTTTTTTTTTGTTTTTTTTTTTTTTCTTACTGGGTGGCATTCTTGTTGCAGTGTGAATGACGGCAATGTTTTGTACGTACTTAGTTTTGTCAGGCCTTGTCTCTCTATGTGAGAAAATTCCCAGGAGTATTTAACGGACGCGTGCGGATAAATCTCCTGCATGCCCCATAAAGTGCTTTACTGTGGGCCAATATAAAGCAGTCATTACAGGGTGATGTTTAAACTTCTGAGATTAACACAGTCTCTCAATTGCACTTACTGATTTTTATAATGTGTAATTTAGCAACTGAACCGTGAAAAGTTATGGCATAGCAAGGTCTTCTTAAAAACAGTGGCTCCAACTGTGCTTTCAGTTTGCTTCGTTGTAAATCTGGAGCAATTCCATTCTCTTAGTTAAAAGAAAGAAGGAAAACCAGATCATTTCTGGGCGCTGCTCAGCTGGTACATTATACACACATCTAAAATGTATTGTCAGATGTTGGCATGGCACATTCTCCGCTCCCGTTGAAAGCAAAGAGTTTGTGCCAGATTTCTCTGGAGCCAGACTTGGCCTGTACTGTTGTCTGCATGCAGAAAACACTTTGTCTCTTGCCATTTTGCTCAGGGAGTTGCGCAATGGTATTTTTGCCTGGACAAGGAAAGTTTGATCGAACATCTGTTTTAAAAGCAGATGTTTTTTCTCTGGCCACCACACATCTAGATAGCTGAGAGATCATAGCTACATTATCCCATCAGGCTATTTCAGAATACTTTTTTTTTTTTTTCCTTCAGAGGTCTTCCGTGTAAATATACAGAATTGACCAGCAAAGTTTTGACCGTGACTGTCTTTGTTTTGCAAAGTTCTCTTGTAAACAGGCACCACGCTGGCTTCCCTGAATAGCATCCTCATGCAACTGAATGGGAGCAACAAAGGGGTAGGAAATGAAATGTCCTTTCAGTTTCCTATTCATGTAAGCGACAGTTTATCATACTGGTTATTAGCTTTGTGTAGTTGGGGTCTGTGATGATTCTTAAGACTTTTATTGCTTTTTTTTTTTCTTTAATCAACTGCGATAAAATGTTGCCTCACCTGAGTACTGACTCAGTGTTGAGGCATTCTCCAAACTTAGTGTTCTAATTGCTATTAATTTGTCATTAGATACAGCAAAGAACGCTACAAAGCAGCCATGATGCATCTTTATCAGTTGCTCACTCTCTGTGAGATGTTCCTTTCTAAGACTACGTGAGCTTCCTGGAATGAACAATTTTTAGCAATCCATAACCAGTTTTAATAATGATACCTGGTTTCTCTATGACGTCTCTCCTTGGTAGGTGAGGGAATGCCGTACAAGGGAACTAGTGCTACAGAAATGCTACAAGTGTGAAGGTCAGGGACAGAGAAGTGAAATGACTCCTCAGGTCATCCCTTGGAGCAGCAGCAGAATGAAGAATAAAATCCATCTCTCTTCAGTTCCAGCTTTGTGTTGTACCAGCTGAGCAGTGTATTAGTATATCTCTTCAATTAAAACAAAACAAAACAAACCTGCTTGTAGTTAAGGAGATTCAGCATTGGATCTGTAGCCCAATCTAATGTCCTGTGACTTAATGTGGAAGCAGCCTCCTCACTGACTTTTTTGGAACAGAACACGAGGCTCCTGGACTCTGAATTCAGGCTTGTCCACCCATCTTCTGTGTGCCTAACATCTCCGTTTTCCCACCTGAACACAGACAAATATTCACATGCCCCTCTGACACCTCGTGGGCTGCTAGGCCGAGCAGTCCACGTCTGGGCATGTTGGTGGTCGCGCACCTATGCCTGCACTCGGCTTTGGAGTGGAAATCTGCACAAGCAGATGGGTACTGCAGATGCACGGCTAGGATCGGCGCGTTTCAGTACCTACTTGTAGGGAGGAATGAGGTTAACACCTGTGTTTTCAAGGTTTGCCAGCCGTTTGGTGCTTGGATTTGGCATATTGTGTTTTGAAATGTTTCTTTGGAGAGCGTGACTGTCACCTGAATATGTGTGGAGAATTTCTGTGGTGTGATACGACAGTTTAATGAAGAAAGCTGGTGTCACTGTAGTAGTGCCTGTTACAAGTCTGTTAACGACTTCTGGACTTCCTAAATTAGTGATCAGAAATTAGTGGCCAGTTTTCTTTCAGTCCAGCCAAGGCTTATTTTAAAAATAACATGTATTGCAGAATAACCCTTAAAGAATTGATTCATCTAATATCTTATAAGAATGTCTGACAGTAAAGGAAAAGGCAGTATTTTAGCATGTCTCTTGCTAAGGCATTGCAGTAATAATTACACATAAATTCAATTTAGTGGGAATAAATTGAGGCCAAAACAACATTTCAACTGAAAACAGACGTAAGAAAACGTTTATGTAACACAGCTGTGGGAGAGGGAGGCTGGGGAGCTGTAATGGAGAGTGACAAGTCATGTCATGCTTGGTCTGTGGAAGTGAAAATGAGGAGAGCCGCTGTGCCGTGGTGTTGATCTGTATTGAACTGGCAGGTTTGGGGCACAGCTCTGAGGCTGGAGGAACTCGGCTCTGGCCATACAGGTGAGTCTGTGAGCAGGAGGATCCGTGTTTCTCCGCTCCGGCGGCATCTCCGACTGTTCTGTTTTCTGTGTTACTGTCCACAGCTGCTAAAGGCAATGACCCGAGAGGAAACCACAGCGTGTGCTCACTTACGCTGTCTTTTGGAGCTGTAAAACAAAGAGAACAGGTAGAGAAAAGGCCAGACGTGAGGACACGCGTGTTCCTCTTCTCTGCAAACTCAGCGTTGGCTGCCTGTGTCCTCTGTTCCTACATCACTGAAATAAAATGTTTCCCTATGTCTCCACCCAGCAAATATTCTTACTGACCTCTCCTCAGCTCAGTGACAATCACAGGTGTGTGTGACCTGGACAGAGAGACCAAAGACTGACTGACATTTAAATTGTCCAGCTATTTTTTTTTTTTTCCTCTCTACCTGCCTTTTTTCAGGGCACAAACAGTTGATGTGACTTCATCAGCTGACGTGAGGGAAAAGGTGTACGGTAAAGTGTATTTTTAAAATGAAATGAACAATTTTATGTGTGCTTTTATAGATTTACTGCAGATGATGATGCTGGGTGATGTCCTTAGGTATACAGTCTGGCGTAATTCTACTGAGGTGAATGTCAGCTTAGGTATGACCTGAGAATATAACGTCCTGACAGTATAAACTGTCAGCTTTTGATTTCTCACTCCCTTGTACTGACAAGAAATTGGATCTTTATTTATCCAGTTCCAATGAAAAGAAATTCTTTCATTGTTGCTTAGTATTAATTTGCAGTTCTGCTACAGATTTTCTTCCTTATGGTTGAGAGAGTTTGAACACCGAAGAATTTTCAGAAGTCATCGTTTGTATCTGCCAACCCACCTGTGGCTGTGAAATAGCAGTACCTGGGGCCAGGTGAGTTTTCCAGGAACATAAAGTGTTTCCAGGAACATTATGTGCACAGGCACGTAACACTAAATTGTTTCTGCTCACAGAGGTTGTAAAGTTTGCACACTGGTCCAGAGGTGACACGTTGCTGATGGGAATTTGTTTTATCTTTAGAGGAAAAAAAAAAAAAGTCTCCGAAAGTTTCTTCTTACCTTGACATATAGTGAAAGGGGAACATGTTGAGACCTGCCCTTTTCCATTTGCTTTCAATGAAAATGGGGATTCTTTAGTTAAATTAAAAAAAAAAAAAATGGAAATTTCCTTTTTTACCCTCTCAAGTATGTTTTGGTAACTGAAGCACATTCACACTTGGAGAGATGGGCCTGTTTTGCAAGGGAAAACCAAAACATTCCAGTGCAGCTAATATTGCAGCTCCTCTGGTGCCTTAAGTTCAGGCCACAGCAGGGGGTGCAGACACCTAAGGGAATGCAGTAACTTTCTGGATCTTTTCTGTGGAAGAAATAATAAGATGAGTCGCAATTAACCCATTCAGCTAAATTAGTAAAGCTCTGGGAGATGAGAGAAGAGACCCGTAGTCTTTTAAGCGAGGTCGCAGCAGAGAGGTTACCTTGGAGCAGTCCAAGTCTCCTCATGGACTGGGCAGTACTGGCCTTGCCATCGCTGCTGTTCTACCTGGCTGTTTTGTGGAAATCAAGATTTTTTTTTTTTGGCATCACACTCTAATTTCAAAGAGCTATTGCTTTCTTGAGTGACTGAACATCCTGAGAAGGTACCTAGACCCTCACTTGGAGGACACGTGCTGCCCCCGACATAAAGGGGGCTGTGCCCGTGTGAGCAGCTGATGGAATGTTTTGTTCTAAGCTTGGCTTTCCCTGACTTCTGTACCAGCTGTCTGACTTACGGCCACATCGTAAGTTTATTTGACTGCCCACTGCAACGGGTAGGGCATTTTTCCTTGGCTGAAACATGTAGAAAACTGATTCCAAGCCTGAGTTGTGTTGTTTTTTTTTTTGTTGTTTATTTTGTTGTTGTTCTGTTAAAGTGATTAAACTTGGTTTATGAGTTAAACTAAGCCATTGCTCACTTGTAGGCTCTGCTTCTGGTTTAGCCCACTTAGTTCTAATGGTTTACCCTGCAGAAAATAAGTTTGTTGTTTGTTTTTTTTTTTTTCCTTACATCCCTTCAGGCCCAATCAGTCATTCATCTTTGCCATTGCAGAAAGCAAAAATTTACTCCTTTTCTTACAGCCTTCTCTTGTGCACCCTTCCCTGAGATGCCCAAGCCTGAGGTAACGATCTTCCTTTGATTATCTTGCTCTGGCACACCAGCGGGCTTGGTCGAGGCGTCCTGTGTCGTGGAGTGCACACTCCCTAGATAAAAGGGCTTCCCAGCGCAAGTCTCAGCGCAAAATATTTTATTGCTCTTACATGGTTGATGTGGAAGGAGTGTTTCTAAGTATACTGGCTACGCGTAGGATCCTGAACGAGGACTTTAAAAATAAAATGGAAATAAACATAGCAGCAGAGTAATATGAAAACATATACCACTGCCAAAAAGGATTGCTTCTGGTTTTCTCCATCATCCTGCGTGACAGAGCCTGGGAAGCAGATTGTGTGCTCCTCTGGACCATCAGCCAGGGAGTCAAAGGCTTTGCTTGGAATGTTTTGAGATAATAGGAGATTGAGGACACCAGATTCTTCTGGCACCCTAAAAAGGACAAAATTATAGTTGTGAGGAGGCTGTTACCCCTATCCAGAGGCCAGAGGTGTTCCCAGGTGACCTCTCGGTGTTCCCAAAGCCTCATTGCTGGTGGGGCAGAGGAGCGAGAGCCAGGGTTAGGTGGCTTCAGGCCTTCAGCCCCCTGTGATCTCTTCTTGAATCACACCAAGCGTGTTTGAAAATTTCTAAGTGCGAATACCGGCTGCTGCAGTTCTTTGCCAAGCAGCTGTGCTACTCACCTTTTTCCCAGCTGTTTGCAGATTTGCAGTGGTATCGTTTGCGTGTCGTGCACTGCAGGCCTGTGGTGAAGTTAGTCAGAAATTGCTTTCTGCTGGAAACATTTACCTCTTTTGCAAAAAAAGTTTTTTTAAAAAAAAAAAAATTAGTGGCTGTCAAGAAATGCGAGATACTTAGGAAAAAAAAACTTAAAATACTTGAACTGTAAAACCTGCATATCATCAGCTACCTTATCTGTGTGAACCTGGAGTTTTTCTTAAATATAAATGCCACTGAAGGCATTTCAGGGAAAAAACACTTTGTCATTTGTCACGGTGTGACTTGCAACGGGAAACACGGCACAGCAGCCGCAGCTGGGACCATGACGTGCTGCCTTACCAGCTGGGCTGTCCTTAGGAAGCGAGGAGGACTCCTAAGCCAGGCGAAATCTCCAGAGAATTTCTTCCTCAAGCGCTGGCGGGTGAATTAGCGGTCAGACCCCTGAGGAGCTGGCTAAAAGCCTCTGTGTCCATGGTGGTAGGGACACGGCTGGAATTAAGAAGGAAAGCTAGCACATCCAAACCTTTTTAAAAGGGTTTTTATTGTTTTTTACCATTAGACATTTTCTGGTTTGTTTTATTTAGCTGTCTTGAGAAGCCATGTCTTTCAGCAAGCAGAGGAGTGTGTCTTCTCCAGTATGTCAGAAAGCAAGGCTTTGGTCCATCACAGAAACATCTTCACACGGGTGAAAATGGGCGAACTGGGGATTTCAAGTCCCTTTGCTTGCTGCCTCTCTCTAGCAGCCAAATGCTTGCGGAGAAGCCCCCTCCATCACTAGATAGCCACCAAACGATGACTGGTGGACCTTTGCTTGACAGAGCAGAGGACAATGCTGGGGTAAACCTGGGCAGTGGACCTGCCACGGAGGCTCTTTGCCCTTTGCTTCCCAGATGTCTGTGGCCCAGGTGACAAGCTGCTGCCAAAGGTAGCTGCACAGGGCACATCTTTCCATCAAGTGTCCTTGTACCCTGTAAGCACCCATCTGCTTGACTTAGTAGTGCTTTGCTGCTTTCTGTTTTCATTTTTCCAGCCTTTGAGCCTTATTTTTTTTTTTTTTTTTCCCTATCACCATGTGGCTGTGAAGAAGTAGTGTCTCTGGAGCGAAGAGATCTGTGTGAACAGCTGTCCATCATTCAAAACACAGGTCAGGGCGGCGTTTGTTCCAGGGAGCAGCACCTGGAGGACAAGTCTGTTATTCTGTGACTCCTTAGCTGATTTCCCAAAAGCTGGTCATCTCCACGGAAGAAATCGCCTGTCTGGGAAAATAAAGCAGGACATGTAAACTGCGTTAATGGGTTGCTCTAATGTGTTTGTATCTCCTCAAAAGGAAGCTAAACTGCACGCGCGAGATGATAGATGAGTTTATTTGCACACGTGGATTTAATAGCCTACCAAGCTATAACGGCATTTCTAGTGCTAGAAAAAGGCTCCAGGAAAATCGTTCCCTGGGGCGAGGTCGGTGTCCGCTTACAGCTGAATTTCAAGGGAATGGGTTGAAGAGTGGTTAGGTTGGTTATGAGGCAGGGTGGTTAATAGGATACGGAACAAATCAGGGTGATGTGGAAATGAATTACATCTTCATGGAACAGATAGGATAGAAGTGCCTCAAAGACCATCTGGAGTTTAAAACTCCAAGGAGTTGGGAGGACCTTATTGCCACTCTCAGCTCTCTTCATAGCAGTATTTGTTCCTCTTCCCAAATATTTATTTGATCATAGCTGTAATTAAATTTGTGCTGAAAATGCACAAAGGACCCCGTACTTCATGTGAAATCTGAGATCCTCTTCACTGAAGCAGAACGGTGGCAAATCCTTGGCCAGAGCAGCCCCTTCGGAAAGCGAGATCATCGGAAATGATCTAAATAAGACTCCCCCACTCATACAGCACTTGCTAGGTTAAAGCACAGGAAATTGTGAATTTTGGGCTCCATCCTGTTTGACCATTTACGCTATCTCCTTATCAACGTGGCTGGCCTGGTCCTGGGAGATTGGCTGGTGTCTGGCTACGAGAGGTACAATTTAGTGCTCCCAACTGCTTGAAAGGGAGCGGAGGGTGATTTGTGGCCTCTCTGGTGATCGGTGAGATAAAGCTCTGCAGCGGGGATGTCCTCTGCCCTGCCACTAATCCTGGCCAGAGCCGGTCCAGGCTCCCTGTGCACACCTTGGAGCTGAGCGAAGGCTGTGACCTGATCACTCCCAAGCTGTGGGCTGTCTCAAATCCAGATTCAAGCCTCGCAACCTATAGTGGATCAGGGGGAAAAGAAAAAGAATGTGCTGCTGTCAAAAGCATGTAGCTGTTTCACAGGGAGTTTAAATGGTAGGCTGTTTGGTAAAACAGAGGCTGAGCCTGCTACCTGAGATGACAGCCCCAGCGCCTCGCGGGGGGAAAGCCCATGGGACAAGAAATTGCCGCAAGGATAAAGTGCTCCAAGCTGGGAAGTACAACTGTGTTTGCCCTGGGATAAGGCTTATTAACTTAAGCACGTCAAAGCATAAATGTAGCTGGTTTAGCCCTGGACCCGAGCTGGCTCGAGCAAAGCTGTCCTGAGAGTCTCTTCCCCACCCTCCTGTCCAGGATCGGCTGCCGCCGGTCCTCCCACGCCAGCAGAGATGTCCCCGGAGCCGCGTTTGCAGCCTGCCACCGATCGGAATTACCTGCTCTCCAGACACCTACGGTGCTGCTGCAATGCTGGGAATGCTCGGCACCTCGGGAGGTATTCGAGACTGAGTTAATTTAATTATTCTCTTACTTATTGCCTTCAAAATCCACTTAGTGATAGGGAGGAGGTGCCTTGTCCCTACCACAGTCGATGGCAGCTGGCCAGCAGAAGTCTCTGCCTGGCAGGAGTGGGGATGGAGATGTGGCCAGAGTAGGTTTAGCTTCGAGGCACTGGGCAAAAGAGAGAGAAATAGAAATTATTGTGTTTAAAGCTGCCAGCTATAGTCTTGATGGGTGATTCCTTAGAGGTGTCAGGCCAGGAGCTGGAGTGTGGTGAGTTAGAAAAGTCTGTGAAATTGGGAAGAAACCTGAGAATCATTGTCTTTCCCCTTGCCTATGTCTGACTGAGCTGTTAGGCTTGATCTAAATCAATGACAAGAGTCTTACTGACTTCACAACCCAACGTTTCAGACCACGTAACTCCTCACAGTGCAGTTTTGAGCACTGGCAGCCAGGCTGTGTGGTGGGACATGGAGAGCAGCCGTTGTCCCAAACAGAACTCGCAACCAGCAAACTCAGTCCATGCATGGCCTGAGTTTGAGCCCAGCTGAGGTAACGCTTGTGCCTCTCCCCATTGTTTTACAGTCTTTCCACTGACCTCGTCATTATCATCTTTTATGGCATCCCATGAGCTACTGAAAGCATCAGAGGAGGAAATTAAGGGCCGTATACTGTCCAGGCTCTGTGGTCGTATGTCCCCTGAAGAGCTATTCTCTCCTGGACGTGCCCATAGTCACTTGCATAGTGACTTGCATAGTGGCTTCGATTAATGTTGCATGGCACAGTGAAGAAAGACTAGGGAAAGAAAGAAAAGAAAAGCTCAAATACTACTTGAGATCTCCCTCTCTATTTCCCATCATGGTCTTCTCCTTGTGAACCTCTACACTGCCTTTCCACAACAGATTTGGACTTATTCTCTTTAATTTTCTGGCCCTATCCCACACTGTCCCACATGATTGCTACTCTTTGCATCCTAACTGCATTTGGTGAGTGTTTCCTAGCTGTGGTCATCACTCTCTGCTCCTTACTGCCCTTGGAGTTACCACCACCTCCCTCTCCTTTCCTCCCTGCTTTTCAGATTCTCTGGAAGGGATGAGTTTGGGCCTGAGACCTGATACAGGCTTGAGACAGGGTATCTTCTCAACTCCAGAAGCGTTTGGACTGAGGCCACTTTGGCTGGGAGTGCTCTTGTGTGACATTATCCCAGCAGTCACCTCTACACCTAAATAATAATTTAGTTAGGGAACATGTCACCTTTCTTGTTGATAAATTACGGGTCACTGTGCATTTGGAGGACAGGAGAGTAGGAGGGGAGAGGAAAAGAGGAGGAAGGAATTAATTTTGAAAGTACATTGCAAGTTACATTTATTTGATTGTCTCTAATCCATCAATCTTCTGTTATATTGCTCATCTCCTTGGGGGCTGTTTGAAAAGGGGGAATTTACTGCACTGTAAGGCAGGGCAGTGACCTGCAAAGTGGGGGGCACGGGATGTATCCTAGGAGAGAGCAGGGAACCAGAAAAAGAGCAGGAGGGAGCTTGTGAATCTCTCTGCAGAGGTGTGAATCTTCCTTGTGAGTCTTTGGAGAACAACCTACCTGAGCCACACCTCTTGTACACCATCACACGTGGCCAGGAGCGAGTACCAGGAGTGAGTAGGGACCAGTGGGTGGGCAATAAATCCACACCCTGGCTCCCTGTGCACCTCTTTCCTCATGGTGTAACCCTGGGATAAGAAACTTTCCCAGGAGACCTGTGCTTGCTGGTCAGTCCTCCTGGATGGACATACAGTATGAACTCATGGTGAGGATGGACTTGTCCTCTCCAGCCAGGAAGAGCAGGTACAACGCATCCCCGTAGAATCTTCTTGTAGGTGTTCTCCCCAACTGAGAGATGTTTGGGAAACACTTGTAAGTGTTTTTCTCAGGTGTTGCAAAGAGGATTTGTTTTGTAAATAGTGAGGCTGATAATTGCCTTGCCTTTATTAAGAAGGAGCTGAAAAGGTGTTAACAAGTTTCTGTTGCTCTGCGCTGGCGATGAGCCACAGTGAGGAGCGAGAAGAAAAAAAAAAAAAAGTCACCAGTTTAGCCAAAGACTAAGGGTAATGTGTGAATTTCGTAGGAGGGATTTAAATTGAATCTCCAGGCAGTTCAGTTCTAGCAGATTCCCTTTCTGTCCAGCAGTGTGGACTGGAGTGTCCCACCGCAGCGCAGCCGTGAACGTCTGAGATGGACGGGCTTTTAAGAGTTTTCTCCTTTGCTTCTCTGTCGGAACAGGGAGAGGGAAGCTCCTACACGCGCTGTGGGAAGCCCAAGTGCTTAGCAGCTTTGAAAATCAGGGTGGTGGGCTTTAGGGATCTAACTTTAAGCACCTCACTCCAAAAAAATTGTGGCTTCAGATTAGACTTGAGTTTTCAGTCACCGACTGATCACAAAAATCTTTCCTATACACCCCAGCAAGGCAGACACCCAAATTCCCCATCTTTCCCTGGAAATGCCTGTCAATAAATCCTGCAGAAAGCATCGCGGAGATGCTTCTTCATCCTCCCCTACGGTACTGGCATTAGCAGGGGCTAACCAGGGGCTGATTAAGGCCCTGTAACTTTGTCATGCTAAGGCTTGGTTTTGCAAGTCGAAAAGGACCTGTGACTTGTTTTTTAAGACTTTAGGGAATTGCTGGCACTCACTGGTTTCCCTGCACCAGATGCAGCGTGACCGGGAATCTACGCTGCATATGAAAAGGTCACTTACCCTGTTGAAGAGAGGAGATTCTAACACTTGTCAGCTTGAGTGATGGAGACGCTGCATTGAGAGCCATAATATTCATGTCGGAGAATTGCCAAGCCCATGCGGAAGCGTTGAAGATGGATGGCCTGGGGATGTACTCCTGACACTTTAATACGGGGGGAGGATACGGCACAAACACCTCGTACAGAATTATAATCCATGAAAGGGTGCTGGGGTGTAAATTAAAGCTGAAGCGAAGCGGGCTGGGGTGAATGGGAGCTGCTGGTGGGGCTGCGGCCCAGCGTCGGGGGGAGAGCACGGCCCCGGCTGGGGTGGGAAGGGGCAGCGCTGAGCCAAAATCCAGCCACCTTCACTTTGTCAACTGAATAAACTCGATGCTCAGCTCGCTGACAGTCATCGTACGGCGACGTGACCTCTCGAGGGGAGGGGACTGGGGCAGGTTTGCTCACCACCCTACCTCACCTCTGAGCACAAACGTCCCCGCCAGCCCGCGGGGAGAGGCTGACGAGGCACGTGGCTGCTGATGATGGTGTGAGTTCTGCAGCAGGGCCTTCCCTGCGCTCTTTTCTGGGAGAGGGAGCAAAAGGAACGGCGTGGATCCAATTTCTGCGCTGGGTGACACCCTCAGCCCGTATCGGCGGCACTGAGGTCTGCGCTGCTGCTCCCCAGACAAACGCAAACACTTGCGTTGCACCCGTGTTCCCACCCAGACTCTGGAGGCATTTTTCTACCTACTGGGAAAAACAAACCAGAAGAAAAGCTGCTGGCTGCTGCTCCCAGTGAGGTGCTGGGATGGGCGCCTGGATGGCAGCACGACATGGTCAAGAGTCAAAACAGTGCCAGTGATGATCCTGGGTTTGATGGGAAGCTCCGGGAAAGCTTGTGGGCTTAGCCTGGGCTCTTATCGCGGTACAAATAGCCCAACGCTGGTTTTTGGAAACCCTTTAGCTGGACAGGCACCTTTGACATCAACCTGCCCTGTAACACTCTAGCTGGACTGTATTATTTCTTCATTTAGGACATGTTTCCCTTTCTCATTAAAAATAATAATATAAACCAGTCCTTTCCCACAGTAAAGGCACAAATACCCTGCTGGGACGGTGGTGGTAAACCCCCACAAAGCCAACGGTGATGTCGGGGCCGTTTGACGACTGTCCCACAGGTTTCTCATTGCACGGCCAAGCAAAGTGCTGGCAGCTCTTTGGGGGCAGGCCGCAGGATTTTGGTTTCAGTTCACACAGCACGCGCAGCGCCTGGCCCTGACGGAGATTTTCACTTTTTCATGGTAACCGGGACCATGGCTGTTACTGCGGGACAGCAACCGAGCTCCTCCTCGAGGGTCTCTAGGGCCTGTCCATCCCTTCCTCCAAGCAGGCGGGGAGTTACAGGTGGTTGGGATCAGTGTCCCAAATTGGAGCTGACTTTGGGTAATCATGAGTAAATACGTTCAGGTTTGAAGGCATCATCACTCTGTCCCTTCAGGTGCTCTTTGGCTGAGGCTGCAGGAGGAGTTTTTGCAAGCAGCAGATGACAGGACTTGGTTCTGCTGTGTGCTGTGGTTTCTTTTGAAAACTGTTACACAAGAGGTTGCTGCCCAGGTAAAATCACCACTAAAATGATGAAACCAGCCTGACGGATTGGGGTTTCTTACCCTGTGGCCAGGGCATTTCTGCGGGTGGGCAGGGTGCAGGGGCTCCCTGACAGTGCCGTGATGGATTAAGATGATCCCGAATTTCTATTGTTTTGTAGTGAATGTAGTGAGAATTGATGACTGCTGTATCCAAGCAACAAGGGGGAGGATGAGAGAGCTTCAGCTTCTCCAGGACCATAATATCTCTGGCAAGGTGCAGCTCTAAGGCATGGAGTTGTCTTTTGTGTTTGTTCAGACTCGGTATTATCTCTGTGAGTTATAGAAAGGGAATGGAAATGTGTATCATGGGATGGCACGTGACTTTCTCTTGAGTTTGCTTCAGTTGGCATTTGGTCTCTGGCTTTTGCATGAGATGTGCTCATTGCCTTAGGTAGCCTGGGTGCCAGAAATGTAAATGGCTTTTTAAAAGCAATTAGACAGATTCAAGGAAGAACGGTTCCTCTCCAGTGTTTAAATGCAATGCAGTGGGTACGAGTGCTGGCCAGGCAGGCCCCTGGCTGCGGCTGGGTGGGAACGCGCCCTGCGCCCACGGCTCTGGGGGCTGCCCGGGCACGGGGCGGGCGCTGCGCAGCGCTGGCCCGGGGCAGCGGCCGGAATCGCAAAACCAGAGCCTGTGCTCCTGCGCTGACAAGCCAGCCAGTACAAAAGGTGTGGGAAAGGGGTTTTGTTTGTCTGTTTTTATCATTTCCAGCTCAGCCTAAATTTTAAGGGTTGCAAATGCTGTTGTGGCAACACTGTGCAAAAATCCTGGGTTTTTTTTTTTTTTTTGCTTTGGTGGTGTGGCCTCTCAGCGATGGAAGTTTTAGAAACAGCTGCTCTGAAGGCAGCAAGCAAGCCCTGCAAACAGGTGGCCTGCCGGTGTAGCCCTTCCAGGTTTCATGAACTGCCCTTTGCAAAAATAAGCGCGTGGCGGTCCGGCGTGCTTCCTTCCCGCGTTGTGTGTTTTACACTTCCAGCTCCCTGATCCGGCTGGAGCGTGCGCGGAGGCTGGGTTTGCACTGGGAGCTGTAGGGATGCCGGGGTACAACGGCATCGAAGCACTTGTAGTGTGGGCACAACATGCTGGCAGAGCTGTGGGGTTTGGTTTTTTTTTTTTTCCACTTGTCTCTCCTCCTTCTCTTCCTCCTCTGGCTGGGAAGCAAACCTGCCGGAGCATCCTCTGCCCCCGCACCGTGGGTGCGGGCGGTGGCCCAGCCCCAGCTCCCCTCCACAGCAGTGCTGGGACTGCTGGGGACCCTGGGCTGAAGCACAGCCCTGGGGAGCCCAGGAGAGGAGCAGGTCCTGCTGGGGACAGCGTGTCCCCTCCTGTCCTCCCCGCCGTGCACGGGGCTGTTTGCGCCCGGAGCAGCAGGGAACCAGCAGACACATTCACAACTCTTCCCAAATTTTCTCTCCTGTCCCCAGTTCAAAGGGTTCCTCTCCCGCTTCCAAGAATTTGGCAGTGAGTGCTGATGCTTTCCACATCAAAGCCGGGGCAGCTTCGCATTGTCTGGGGGACGTGGGGCCGTAGGCAAACGAAAGAGGCGTTGGGAGTGTCAAAATCAGCTTTAGCCAGGCAGTGCCTGCGTCAGGTATGACAGTGATGGGTACTAAAGCCAACCCTCTGGGACTGAGGGCTGGGGCCAACTTTTGTTACGGTCTAGACAACCTTCTTGCTGGCTCCGGGGACTTTTGGGTTTGTGATGAGAAATCTTGGAAGTGCTGGGTTTTACATGGAATTTTGGGACAATTTTGCACCTAAAGTTATACTGCTGGGGAGCCAGAAAGAAAAAGCTGATCCTTTTTGTTGTGATGTTTATTGCAAAATACAGTCCAAAATCTATCTCTTTAGGGATAACTTCCAAATATATAGAGAAAACAGATTGTGCTAAGCAATAATACAACTTTATTAATAAAAAACATCAGGCATAAAGAATTCTGAATTCTTATCCACTATTTTTTTAAAAAAAAAAGTATAGGAATTTTAAACAGCTTAATTTCATACAGTACAAATACAAAAAACTAGTGTCTATTTGGGACAGGGATTCTTGAATCAAAATAGAAAATGTTAAAAGGAGTGGTAAAAAAAGCAAAGAAAAAAAATATGAAATCTGTAAACATTGGCTGTAAACCTATCAAAGCCCTCAAAAGGCTGCAGTCGTCGTAATATGCACCACGACGCTGCGAAACCCCCTCTCCCATCAGAAAGTGCATAAGTTTTCCAGTGGGAATACCGCCCAGCCGCCGCTGTGCGTGAGCTGCCGGGCCGGGCCACCCCAGCTGCAGTGCCCCGCGACGGAGCCGCCCAGAGGGACCCACTTTTGGCCACAGCATCCATGCCCACCTCGCTTGCCGTGGGGCTGGAGCCTTGGTGGACCCGCTGGATGTGGCACAAGGGGTTGAGCCCACCAAAAAGATGAAATTCTTCCCTCTGTCCCATACGCAAATAAAGTGACTCCTGAAAAGAAAGAACCTACTGGTAAATATTGAGGAAAACCTGTGGAAGCAAGAAGGACCGTGGTCCCTCAGCGCCTGCGCCTTGTGCTTCCTAATCTCACAGCATCCGTTGCAGGAGGCCCCACTGCCTTGTGCGATGTCCCGCTCAGCCCTCCGGACCCCGTAGCTCCCCGGCGACGCTCCTTCCCAACCCAGCTCCGCCGGTGGCTGCCGAGCGTGGGGACACCAAAGCGTCCTCCTCTGGCACCGCGGCTGCCCTCTATCTCTTATGGCCCTTGTTCCTCCGCTTGATGTGGTTGGGGGGGGCGGCGGCGGCGTCGCGGCGGGCGCAGAAGTGCTTGGCCACCAGCTGCCGGCACTGCTCGCACCGCACCGTGCAGCACCAGTGGAACTTGCAGTTGCAGCTGGCCACCACCTCCGTCCTCCTCTCCTCCACGCGGAGGCCGCACTCGGTGCACAGCCGCCGGCAGCTCCTCTTCTCCCACTGCGAGAGGTTCTTGCCGGTCTGCAGGCACTCGCGGCCCTCGGTGCCGTGGTGGCCCAGGCTGGCGTTCCTCGTGCAGTAGTCGGGAGAATCCTCCAGGAAGACGAGCTCTGTGGGGTGGACGTGGTGGAAGGTCTCCGCCGTGGCCCCGCGGCTGTCGGCGCTGTTGCCGGCTCTCATCCGCCTCTTGTCCATCTCCAGCTTGTGGGCTTGGTCGTATTTTATCTTCAGGTAGTTCCCGATCTCGCGAAACTCGGCGAGCTGGAGCCAGCAGGTCTGGACGCTGCAGCTGCCCGACACCCCGTGGCACTTGCAGGCTCGCTTCATCGTGGCTTTCACAGCCTTGGTGGAAAAGGTGGGGAAATTAGGAGCAGGAGAGCATTGGTATTTAAATCACCAAACCAGGCTCTACAACACTTCTAATTCGGGGGGACAATAGGTCAAAGGTGGCTCATGCTGGGCATGACTTCAGGTCCTTCCAAGACACGGGCTGATGCTCTTATTTCAGTTCTTGGAAAGCATCTGTTCCTCTTTGCTCGTTAAAAGGACAGAGATAATAAGTGGGCACAAACGATTGTCCCCAGCCCTTACAGGAGCTGTTTACCAGGACAGGAAAAAAGCACATTTGTTGGGTCATGCCCTTCTCACGCCGTTCCAGTCTGCACCTCACCTTGATCCTCAGAGCATCGACCCATCATCCCTCTCAGAGGTTTAGTTCACAATGTGTGAAACGGCTTGGGAATCACCATACCCAACCTTTCTGCATCTCCTCCAGGCCAAGCACTTCACAGAGACTATCTGCCCATCTCCCTCTGGTATGTATAAGGTCCCAATCACTGGTATCTATGTGAGATTAAGCCTCGACACACCCTACGAGATAGCTATGTTAAGTGTTGCCGTCCCTGTTTTTTACAGACAAGGAGGTTTGGCAAGATGCTGAGAGCCTCCACCAGCTCAAGCAGGGAGCGGGGCCAGCTCACACCTGGCTTCCCTGGCCAAATAGCTCGGAAATGCAGATTGCAAAGAAGTAAGGTGGCTCGTGCTTTGTTTTACAGGCCAGGTGAGTGCTAGGTGAGTATAAAACCTGCGCATTTCTGAACAAGTGGTGTGCGCTAGCAGTTACTTCATTGCGCGCAGCTGCAGAAACTGGAAATCATAGAATCACAGAATGGTTTGGGTTGGAAGGGACTTTCAAAGGTCATCCAGTCCAACCCCCCCGCAGGGAGCAGGGATGTCTTCGACTAGGTCAGGTTGCTCAGAGCCCCGTCCAACATAAATGGGAACAACTCTTACTGCAGTTCTGTGTGTTTGGGTTTAGGGCCAGATCCTGGCTGGATGTTTTTCCGCATGCAAACGCTACAGGGCTTAGATTGTCACAGAGGGCTGGAGACAAGGACCTAACAGACTCTCAGATTCCATTTTCAATATGGACTATTATTATTTTTACTTACAAGTCTCCCAGCTTCATTGTTGTGCAGGTTAATGAGCGCGCGGGTATCATGTCCCGTTTCCAAAGCATCCACAAAGAGCTTGGAAACCCTCTCCCCGAACTCCACGTTGTCGCTGCATCCTCCCCAGACCCAGCCTCGGCCACCTGCAAGACAGACACGTGCTAAGAGCAGAACGGCCCCGCCGGGCCAAATTCTGCCCTGAAATCCTGGGAGGGCTGCGTGTGGGGACGGAGAGAGGATGCCAGCCCATCTTGAAGCGGCAGCTCACCGACGCGGCCGTTCCTGGAGTCGTCGCAGCCGCAGTTCTCGAAGTCTCCCAGGCTGCAGTTCCTGGTGAGGGTGTACATGACGCCGGCCGAGCTGATGGCATGTACAAAGGATGTTTCCCGGGTGGCTGGGGGAGAGGAGAAAAAAAAAAAACTGTCACATGCAAACATAGACATCGGCCCTGGTTTATTGGGAATGGAGCTCTTCCGTGCTGCAAAGGTGCAAGAAAAAAAAAAATCATTTTGTGCAAAAGGTGAGGGGCTACAGAAATTAAATGCTCCTGCCTGGAGTCTTTTTGGGCTTCAAAAAGTTTGGGTTTCAGCAGTATGGCACAATACTACGCAGGTGTCCGTGCACGGGATGGGTTTTTTGGCAACAGCAGGATCTGAAGGCCCTGCCCCAGTCGTGCTCTGGCCAAGGCTGGTTATCGCTCCCCTGGCACTGGGTTTGTCTCTGTCCTTCCCCGGGGGGCACGTCCACCCTTTGATCTTGCCTGCTGGGGACCATCGCCATTCATCTTCCTTCAGCCGGTGGCTGAACCTGTGCTAACAGCTGTCTGCTCCCACGCTCCTAATTTCTTTTTTTGGCTTTCCTAACAGATTCAAATAGAGATGCTGCTCTGGGAGAAGAGAGATTTCTGCTTGTTGGAGTAGATTATTGAAATATATCCACAACTTTCTTATGATGACAGTTTCTCAGTGCATGACTTTTTTTTTTTTTTTTTTCCCCTGCTTCTCCCCGTTGTGAGCCTCTCGCGTTGCACTCCCTGGGATGCTGCAGGAAAAGTGGCAGGAGCAAGCCCGTGGAGAAGGACTCCGGGAAGGCCTGAGCTCTCACCTGGAATGGACAGAGACCCAGAGAGCCTGCGACCCCTGGCAAAATACTTGTGCTATTCATTAGACCATTTAATACAGGCAGAGAAAAACAACCATGATTTTTGGGACCCCGAAAGCCTTCTCCTTTGGTCGGGTGAATCAGCAGCCCAGCTCTCTCCAGAGCGCATCCCGGCTTGTACCCAAAGCTGCACCCAAAGGCATCCGGGGCCGGGATGCTGGTGCTGGCGGGTGAAGGCGCACTCACCGCTGCGGAGCCGGTTGTGGGTGGAGAGCTGCAGGGCGCTCTCGGGGCAATTCCAGCGCTCCCACCCGAATTGGAACTTGCACTCCTCCATCCCGCTGTGCGCCCCGGCCGCCACGCTGCTGGAGTATGTCAGGTAAGCCTGGCACGGGAAAGAGCGGGGTTAAAACCCACCGCGTTTTACCAGTTGTCAATGAAAACAATGAAAATTAAATGAAAATGAAAATGAAAGGTTGTGAGTCCTCTCCCCCGTTACCCGGCAGGACTTGGAGCCGATACGCTCTGGGAAGCCTGGTTCCTTGGAAAAATACAGTTTCCCATTTGCAAATGAAAATTGCTCTACTTCTATTGCTGACAGTCCGTGTGTTAATTACCTTAGGTCCTGTCATCAGAAAGTTGTTCACAGACCTGAAACACAGAAAAGAAAACAAATTGCAGAGTTTACCACAGGCTGAAGAGCATCCCTCAAAAATGCCCTTTCCACTCAGTTGGACTCTACCATGCTGCTGCGTGGAGGACGGCGCCGTAGACCCCTGCGATGGAGAGGATGAGAAAGGTGCTTCTCTTCATGGCTGTCACCAGGAGCAGGGTGGGATCCCCTTCGCTGATCCGTAGCTCTCCGCGGCGCAGGTCCCCGAGCGAGCAGGGCCGCCTCCCTCCTCTCCTTCCCAAGGTGAGCTATGGGGATGGAGGAAAGCTGCAGGAACCTACAGCCCTGATATTTATAAGGTGAAGTTGTGAATAGTCAAAACCCCCCATTCATTTGCTACTCAATGACTTAATGTGGGAAAAAAGCTCCCGCTCCAATGGGTGACAAGGCACCGCCTAAGGTTGCACTTCAAAAGGCGGCGCAGTGTCCCTGGGAGCGGGATGGTCTGAAGGAGAGCAAACTTCCCTAACAATGGGACACTTTTAACTCTCTTCCCCACCATCAGCCATCCCTTTCTCTTGGCCTGCAGTCCGCCGCTTGCCTTCTCCTTTTCATCCTCTGCTCGCCGGCGGAGGCTCAGTCCCTGCGTCCCTCCGAAATAACGAGCTGACGCATTTCTATAGTTCCCCTGCTATCTGCCTGCTCCCTCCTACGAGAGCTCCCCGAGGAGTTTGAAAAACTGCTCTGTAAAGATCTATAGGGGATGGACCTCCCAGGTCTTCTCGATTCGAAGAGATGCGTTTAACGGCGGGGCTTTTTCCCCTCCTCGCCTCTTTATAACGAAAGTTGCTGCATTTCCATCCCGATAACAGCGTGCACAGCTCGGGAGCGTTTGGAAATCTCTCTAATTTACGCGGCTGCAGCTTGGGAACGCTGTGTGAATCATTTATGTGGTTTGCTCTGGGCTCCAAAGCTGTAATTAGGGGAACAGTTTTCTGGGGTTAGCAATTTCCCTACGCTGGAGCCTGCTGCAGCAGAAGCCCGGCCGCTCGCTGGCTCTGCAGGCAGGAGCTGTGCCCGGACCCTCCGCCGTGCTGCTGGCTGGGCTCAGGAAAGGAAAATCCTTATCAGAGGAAACCCAAAAAAGCTTCTTAATGGTTACAGGCAGTATCATTACGGGCTGTAAAGAGCTATGGATGGAGCAACAGCGAGATGGTGTTCATGGAAACTTCTTGGTCTGTTTTTCAGTGGCTGGATGGTCCCGGCCGCTGGCTGGCTCGCCCCGGGCAGGGATCCTGCCCGCTGAGCCGGGCAGCGCAGGAGCTGAGCCCGAAAGCTGTGCCAGGCCGTGCCAGCGGTGCCAAGCAGCCGTGGCTGGCTCCATGGCAGGGCAGAGGGGCTGCCTTCCTCCTCTTCCTCCCCTCAGCTCACGGCCAGTGACTTGCTCTACACGGTTTTACGTGTCACGGCGCTGGTGTCCGCAGCGCAGGTCTGTCTATGGGCTGGGGTCCCAGGCTCTGGGGGGCTGGCGCTCCTCTCTCTTACAGCTGGGAGCAGGCAGGCGAGCTCCTCGCCATTCCTGGCTGCAGAAATCCTGGAGTTCTCCCTGCTCTGCCCATCAGCACGTTGGCGGGCGAGAGGAGAACCCTCTCCCCCCAGAGCCTGCGGAAGGGAAACCTGGAGTCAGTCGGGCAAAGCCGCAAAGAACCGTTTGCAGTTGGAGGATTAAAATTGCAGATGGGTTGAAAAGCAGGGATGCAAAATACCTTCCAAGTGAGCAGAAAGCTGGTGCAGCCCCGCCAGCATGGCAAAAGCCTCTGTGAGTCAGCATTTTAATCATTACCATCCCGAGCAGATCCTACTTGTCAGAGCTGTCAAAGGACAATTACTGGGAAGAAAGCGTTTCCCATGTACCGGTGAAGTTTGTTGGTTAAAGCCCATGCATACGGTTGGGAAATCTGCCCTGCATTTTCTAAACGCACGCAGGTGATTTTGGGGGTTGTGCCTGGCTGTCCCTGGGGGCATATTGATGGTTTTTGGTGGTGGGTTTTTGTTTTTTTTTTCTTGTCTGAGAGAACTTGTCAAGCTAAAAAAATGTTGGCGTGCCTGCTATGGCAATTCACACATGATATTCCGATCACACGCCAGGAGAATAACAGCGTCCCGGGGCGCGCAGCTCTGCCGTGGGCAGCCGCCGCAGTTGGCAGGAGCGCACGGCCATTTGCTGGGGCTATTAAAAATGCCCTTTCCAATTAAAGTCACTGGGATCTTAAGAGTCACTGGCAATGTTGTCACTTAGGCTAGTTGTCAGCAAACAAAGCGGCGTGTTGGGACAAGCCTTCCCATGCTGCCGCAGTTTTATTTTTCTGCATTTACAGTTCGGTCCCAGCGAGCGGGAGCCAGCGCTTCTGCGGGGTCACCGAGCCCGGCAGAACGATGGGGCTGCAACCATCCCAGTCCTACCACTGCTGGACTTTCCCACCTCATGCAGAACCAGGCTTTGGCATTGCTGTCTTGTTCAATTTTACATTTATAGAGCACTGCATGCCATGTCCTCATGGTAGAAGAGAATAAATAGAGCTGCCTGTTCCACAGCTGGGTAAACTGAGGCACGGAGCCAGGCATTCTTGAGATCTCGGGGTAAACCTGTGGTAGAGCTGGACTGGGTGTAGCTGTTTGGAAGCTGATTTCGGTGCTTTGCTCCATACGTGGCAGGGCACGCGCGGGTGAAACCCAGCCGGGGGCAGCGGGGCTGGGTGCTCCCCCATCACCCGTGGGAAGAGCCCGCTGGTCGCAGCCTGGGTTGCCTGAGCCGAAGGTCCCATCTGCGAAACGGTGCCGAAGGAGTTTCTCTTTAATTTTCTCACTGTGTAGAAACTTGCTTTTGGTTTGGGAAAAAAAAAAAAATCTGAAAGGAATTCTGTTGGATTTACCTGGTTATGCAGAAAATTCAGTGCCAGTTATTCCCGGCAGCCTTGGACCTCCAAGTGAGCCGTTAGCCACTCGGCACGGGAGTTTGCCGCAGCTCCACACGCTGTCGCAGGGGAGGTTCTTTGGAAAGGAGTGTCCTGAGCATCAGCGGGAGCCCCTTGGCTTTACTGATAAAATGCTGATGCTTTGTTTCTTATTTTCTTGCTACGTGACCAAACAGCCAGTGCTTTTCAGCCTCCTAAAATAGGCGGGTGTCTGCCCCACGTCGTGAGACAGTAATAGTGTATACAGCCCCGTACGCCCATAAAACCCTCATCACTCCTGAATATGGGTTTTAAGAGAAGGTAGACAGGAGAGAAATCAGTTTATTTAAGGGCCACACACTCTGCCAGCAGTGGTCCTGGGATGGGCTCCTGGCCTTTGGGGCAGCGAGCCCCACGGCTGTGGACAAGAGGAAAATAAAGTGCAGACCACTTGCTAAATTACCCCCGGCAGGTGACACATTCAGACCCCTCGCGTCAAATCCTGCATTGCTGGCTTCGTTACAATAAAAATCCACCTGGGTCATTAGGAAGCCACCCCCTCGCTGGTGAGGTGGAGGGCGTTTTATGGTGCTCTCCCACACCGCGCGCCCCGGGAAGCCGCCTGAGCCCCGTGTTCCTTTGCTTCAAAATCCTCCATCACGGATGACTGCAGCCGTGGGGCAATCCTCCTGCGTGCTCAACTCTACGCAGGAATTGGGATTTTTTTTTTTTTTTTTTTTTTTAAGTCTTCCCAACTTTCCTGTATTGGGGAAAATAGGTGGTCATTGCTCTGCCTGCTGCGTGGGCCCCCACAAACTGCTGGGGGTTCCCAATAGGACCCCAGCCCTGGACCCGGTGATACTGGTGGGAGTTTTGCCTGTATAACGAATATGTTTTGATTAATGAATGGTAATTGAGGATGGAGGTGAAACTGAAATCAGGTTTTATGCCACACCTATCCCACGGGCTTAGTCCTTCTCATTCCTATTCCGGCATGCAGTTAGAAATGGCCCGATGTTCCCTGAAAACAGGGTTAAGTGTCCAGCCGTGACAGTTTAGTTGTGCTTTCCTAGTGACAAAATTCTCTCCGGGAGTTCCTGTCTCCTGCCTCCCTGCAGCACTTTGTTCCCCCTCAGTTGTACCAATGCAACCAGTTTTTCTGTCTTATTTTTAATCCCAATTCCCAACACAGCCTCATGTGTGGCGTGATGAGGCGAGCGGCCAACTTCGTCGGAGAAGCTGGGAACGAGCAAGTCCAAGGTAAGTGGCTCTGCTACTGAAGGGAATCCTGGATGCCAAAAAGCAGGGCCGCAGGAGGCTCAAAGTTGCACAGTTTGGGCTTCACAACTTTCGGTTTCAGGAAGCCAAAAATTTGAGTTTGGAACCAAATTCTGATTTTCTTCCAGCCGCGAGCTGGCTGGGAACGTGGAGGTTTCCCAGCGAGGGCATTAATGGGGGTTGTAGAAATGGCCCCGGAGCATCATCGAGCTCTTGGGCCCGTGTGCACAGGGTGTTGGATTTGGGCTAGAAAAGAGAAGAAGGAGCAAATGAAGGAGGAAAAACTGATTTTTTTTTTTTTTTTTTTTCCATCAGCAAGAGGCAGAGCAAGGGGCTCAAGGGGGAGATTTAATTTGCTGCAGGCCCGTCACGCGGCAGGAATGAGATGGGTGAGCGTGGCCCAGCCATGGCAGCGGGGGACGGTTTGGGGCCCGTCCAGCCCGATCGACTGCTCCTCCGCTCCCGGGGACGGCGGCTGGAGGGGGATGTTCACCCTGTGAGCAGCAGTGCCCGTTTCCCTGGGGAAAGTCTCTTGTTGATCCCCAGCTTCCCATGCTGCCAGCCCTGGATCCCAGTGACCGTCCCATGGCACCGGGGCTTGGAGATGAGCGGCTTGCCTGGCCGGGCCGGCTGCCTGTCGGCGTGGAGTGAGCTGGGAGGGCTGCAACCCCTCGCCAAAACTGGGGAGGCTGCGGGCGCTGCTGCGCTGGAGGCACGGGCCAGCTGCACGCCTGCCAAAGCAGAAGCTCGCATGAGCATCCAAGACAGCAACGTTGGCCCAGGAGCCAAGCCGGGACGTTGGCTTGGCTCCTGGCTTCATGGGAAGGTGGCAACTATTTCACTTTTAAGCATATCAAGGGCGTTTCTTCCCCTTTTTTTCCCGGTTTTGCATTGCGTCTTTCAAAGCTGTACTCTTCCGCTATCATCTCCTCGCTCCAGTGACTGCCCTGCTCCCCTCCTAAGCCGCCGCCTCCTGTCCTCACCTGTTTCCAGACTCCCAAAGGCAGCAGCTCCTTGCGCTCCCAGCATGGGGGCAAGTGGCAGAGGAGCCTGCGGAGCCAAATGCCTCGACAAAAGCTCCGGCACGTCGCTCTGCCGAGGCGCGGGCAGCGGCATCCCCTCTGCGCTGCGGAGGGAGGTCACATCTCCTGCCCCAAACTTCCCTGGCCCTTTCAGCGGAGCAAAACTTTTCCTTGCTGAGCATCTGGCCCTGGAAAACGGCTGTTGTGGGGCTGTCAGTCACTCCTGGCTGAGTTTCCTAAATCAGCATCCAAAACCGATGGAAATCTACTTCTGGGCAATGACACATCTGAACCTGGTCCTGCTGCATCCTGACCTGCCCTGAAAAGTGGGGCACAGCAAAACACCCCGGTTTAGATCAACCCCCAGACCTCTGGAGCGGACTCAGCCACCTGGGCAGCCCTGGAGAGGCATCTCCATGACCTGATCAGCCTCACATCGCCCGCATCCTTCAGGTGTGGCCTTCAAAGCCCACAGGGCTGTTTACACAGCAGCGTTATAAAGCAGGGACGAGTGTTTTGTTTTTCTCTCCTTCTTTAAAGGAAGTGTCATGCAAAACGGTGTTAGTGCAGCAGATAGGTTACTGCCTGGGCATCTGCATGAGGGAACAGATCGCTGTCCTGGCAACGCCACACCTCAGCAGATAAAAGCCTGTCCAGGAAGAGATGGGGCACTTGATATGAAGGAAAATTATCACCTCCTTCTTAATCATTCCTGGCCAAATTCGAGTTAAATTAACTGATTACAGCCTGGCTCATGCGGTGCTCCCCAGCCTTTCCCAGCATGGTTCCTCGCGCTGTCCCTTGGTGGCTGTGGCTCTGCCACCCCTCCTGTCCCCCATCCACTTCGTGTCATGGGGAGCAGATTAAACCCAAAGATCTTCATTTCTGAGCTGGGGATGTGTGTGTCAGCGCCGGCTGTGTCTGGCACATGGAGCGTGGGAGGTTCTGAGACTCACAGAAGAAAATGGTGGTTCCTAAAACTCATCTTTATTTCTTTGGACAGAGGTGATTGCTGGGGGGAAAAAAAAAGTGAGGAGAAAACTTGCTTCTGGCACTGGCTTTGCCCCAGGAAGGCGGTGGGGAACCTGTGATGCTTGGGGGCTTGCTTCCCCCATAGTGCCCGCTGCAGCTCTGGCACTTTGCTTTTCTCTCCCCTCCAAGGAAGCTCTTCTGCCTTGCTTTGTCTTTTCACAGGCGTCGGGCTGCGTATTTCCATTTCTTCATGGAGTGGGGCATGGCTGCCATTTGTATACATGCCTTAACCTGTCTGCAGACGAAGGCAGTGCTACGCATCTGTTAATCTTTGAGGCGGGAGGAGATGTCTCCACTGTTACCCAAGTTCAGAGTGAGGTGACAACTCGCGGCAAGGTCTCTGGCTTTACTAAACCAGTTTTAAGCCTTTACTGTTGGGTTTAAAGTCAACCCAATGGGAACATGTGAGGTGGGGATTCAGCTCACTGGTGAGAGTTGTCAGCACCCTCCAGGCACGGAGACCCGAGGAGCCTCCAGGATGAATTTTTCCTAGTGATGCCCTTTGAAAACAGATTTCCTTCATCATATTCCCTCCCTGAAAACCTGAACTGTGGTGGTTTTGGAGGGAACTTTGCCCAGTCCCTTTGAGGATGAAAACAGCACGTTAATTCAGAGAGGGTGGAAATGGAGCAAAACCTACAGTGCTGGGATCAAACACAAGGGTGGTGGGGCTGCCTGGGATGAGGCTGGTGACCCAGCTCCCCCCTGTGGGATGTCCCCACATCGCACACCCATCCCAGCCCATCCCAGCACCCACCGTGTCTGGTGGCAGGCCAAGGCTGGGCCATGGGCAGTGCTCGGGTGGATGGTGGACATGTATGGATGGGACAGGTTTGCAAAGTCCCCCTCCTCTCAGTAGCTCAAGAGGCAGCTGGGATGGATGCGCCCAGTGATCCCGCCTGCCAGAACACCCTCTGGTGATGTTTCGATGCTCGTTGCTCAGGTTGGCTGGCCCATCCCTGGGTTTTTCAGGCTGTATTGATTAAAAAAAAAAAAAAAAGAAATAAAATCTCTTGCACACCAATGAAGTCGGTATTGCCACTCCCAGTTCACATGTGGTGAAACTGAAGTGTAACGAGATGATGAGACCTGCTCAAGGGAGAGGCTTGGAGCACAGGTTTCCTAAATCCTGCCTGGTTCACGTCCCTGACAGCCTACCTGGCTTAAATCCCCCACGGCGTGGTCAGCGTCGTTACTGTGCATTAACCGTGGGGTAAGATGGGTGCTGCCAGTCCTGAACGTGGACAGGTCCGGCTGGAGGCACCTGGTGTCTGCGGGGAAATCCGTCCCTGCTCCCATCTGTGTTCTGGTTCCTGCTTGGCTTGTGCAGGAGTTAGCAGTGCCCAGGGGTTTAATCTCAAGCCTCAATAAATCACCCTTCCGAGGGGTCCCAGCGCGGCACCGTCCCCTGAAGCAGGACCCCTCCCCAGGGACTCAGTGCACACTGATGTGGACACCGAAGCCACCGACGGGTGTTGCTGCTTGGCACATTTATCTCAGCATTACGGAGAGAAATCGCATCCCTGCCACTCGAGCGTGGCTCTGGGATTTATATTTTTTAGCTCATTCTGGATACTGAGTGCTATTTCAGGTTAAGCTCTTTCATTTCCACTGTAGCCATGCACCACTGAATGCTTCAGACACAAAGTTTATAAATGCAGGTAAGTTATTAGGCCTTTGTACAGCCAGAAAATAAATGAAGCGGGGGTCAGCGCCGTGAGGAGCCAACGCTCACATCGAGGTGGCTCCCGTTTGAAACAGTCTTTAATTAGCTATTGTGAACAGGGAGGCAGATTCCTGCGGCCGATACAGCCACCCTGGTGTCCTGACATTTCCAGTCCCCTGGGTCCATTTGAAATGCATCAAAAGAGACGTAAAATTAAATTGGAGCCCCAGCCGTGCGTGTCGCACTTGGGATGTTAAAGCAGCGTGATAATAAAGTGGTGCCAGAGGTATGTTAGAACAGGGACGTGATGATTTTCAGCCAGATGCGTTAGAAGAGGTGATGCCAGTGTGGACCCAAGCGGGGTGGCACACCCCTGGGAGGGAGCACCACGCCACACCGTGCTGTGCCGCTCCGGGGCTGCCCTGCGGCAGGGAGATGTCTGGGCAGGCCCGTGTTTACTGTGCGGTCACGACAAATCCCCACTCCCTCACGCTGGCAGCAGTTTCCTCCAGGTTTTCCCCTCTTTGAAGCCCTCCATAGAGCAAACGCATCCCTTTGCTACGTGACCGAGCTGTGGGGAGCGTTGGATGGGCAAGGCCAGTTCTCCAGTGGTGCCCGCGGCCTTCCCAGCCACAGGCTAACATCATTTTAGCTGCCCTCATCTCGTCTGGATTAATGCCACCAAAGTCATTAGCGGTACCGGGGATGTCTGCCAACGCCGGAGAACTGCAGCTGGCACAAAAGTTGTTTGATGCCTCCTCTCTCCGAACGCCCTCGCTCCTTGCCAGCCTTGCCGGTACCAGCTGAGGACTGTGCTGGAGCAGTTGATGGCCGGAGCCGGCACGAAGCAGCGCTGCAGGCTCAGGTCACCCAGCTCCTGCTGTAACAGCAGCCTGGACAGGACAGAAATAAAAAGGTACATGTCAGGAGGAGTTATTACAAAGCCATTATGGAGATATTACAGCACTATCAGCTACTGCTGCTCCTGCTCCCTGCAGAGAAGGGTCCCAGGAGCATCCTGCTCTCCAGGGCATCCCTGCTGCCTCCATCCCCTGCCCTGGGGTTGGCCCCGTGTGCCTTCACGCCGCGCATCTCATGGCTGATTTCTTCATCACTAAACCACACGTGTGATATAGGACCCACACGTGTGATATAGGACCCACATGTGTGATATAGGACCCACACGTGTTTCTTGAGCACTTTGAGGCAGTGACTCCGGTGCCAGGAGGGATGGGAGGACCAGGAGTGGTCAGGCATGACCTGGTGAGACAGAAAAAGAGAAGTCTAATTCTTCCCTCTGAGGAGGAGAATTATTTCCAGTATCACAAGAAAACAAAGTAGACCAAGAGGGATTATTTTCCCCAAACAAGATGCTATTTGAAAACACCCACTTGGAGTCACACATCATTTTTTTCTTCTCTGCTTGTTGCAACGTTGCCAAATCCAAAAATTTCAATACTGATTTGGCCTCTAAATTCACAATACCAGCTTTAAATTCCTGAAATTGTGGGTTTTTTTTTTTTTAAATCTCATTATTTTTGTTCAGTGCCTACTACCAGAGCCCTGAAAGACCCCATTTTCACGTCTCTGACCACAGCAGCTAGAAACCTCCTTTTGCTCCCCCCTCAGCCCCCTATATTCTCGATTCCCCATCGATTGAAGGAATTCTGGAGCCAGGCCTCGAAGCAAACACAAAATGTTGGGGAGATTTGCAACTGATGGTAGGAGTTGTCAAGAGCTGTTGTCAGCACAGCATACAAGATGTGTGTGAACCATCCCCAGCAACTGTTCCTTCCCAAGCCAGCTCTTCTGACAAGACAGAAAGCGCGCAGAGCCGCCTTTCCCAGCACAGATACCCGCCGCAGAAGATGCGACGAGAGCTTACCCTGCTGTCAGTTTGAGCGGCGTTGGGTTTGAGTTGGAGAAACACCCCCGCGCGCACACGCACCTGCTCCCACACACTCTGGCTCAGCCCCAACCGTCCCCACACCACATTTCACATCCAAGGCTGAGCGGGTTTTGCTGCCGGGACGCGTCTCGGTGCCCAGGATCGGGTTGGGACGGCCGGAGCTCGCTGGTGACCCACGGACCCTGGGAGCAGCTGGAACGTCCAGGGCTGGCTGCCCGTGCCTGGGAGGACACAGAGGCTTTGTTTGCCTGCGTGCGGTGTGGGAGGCTCCCCCAGCTTGGCACCAGAAGGTTAGTGCTTTTTGAAAGACTATTGTTTTCACCTCGTGTTTTTGGAAAAACAAGGAGGGACCTGGCAGAAAGAGAGCCACCCTGGCTTCTTTTGTCTCGAGGTTCTGCTGCTATGGACACCTCCTCGGCTGCTCTCCTGTCCCCTCGACCTCTTCCTTCCCATGCAGCCACGGCTTAGACCCCTGATCCCCCTGAGCCTGTGTTCCCTCACATCTCCCCCTTATTTCTTTCCCTGTCCTTCACTTAGTAGGAGATGTCTCTGCTGTGCACCAACAGCAGAGCAGAAACACACAAGGCTGTTTCCCCAAAGCCAAGACTTCTCCAGCCTTGGCCTTGCATGGGCATCTCAGCTTTTGTCGTGGTAAAACAGCCACTCGGCCAAAGCCCATTGCCCTCATCGCTACACAGCTGGACACAAAGATTTGCTACGAGATGCCTCAGCAGCCATGGATCTCATAACACAAAGAAGAGAGAACACGCAATATATTTGGAAAAAAAACCCCACATGCTTTGGGACTTGGTCTGTGATATCTGAGTGGAGGTTGGTAGGATCTCCAGGAGGTTTTAGCTGGGCTCCAACTGAGATGAAACACACACTTGCCCTTTTCTTGGCAAAACTAGGTTCAGGGTTTGTCCTCCTTGGCTTTCATTGTTATCACGTGCCTGCCTAATGAGACTTATTAAATAAAATATCTTCTGTATAATAATGACAGGAATGCAGATTTCCTCGCTGCAACTGTGCCAAGCAATTAGAGGTGACTCACAGGGGCGGGTGGACTCGGCCAGGATCCCAAGAGGGCTGGCCTTGTCCTCGGGATGCAGGGGGCAAGGTCGGCTTCGTGGTGATGCCAAGAACGTGGGTGTTTATGTGCATATAATGAATTTTTTTTTCTGCAACTGGATTAGCATGGAAGGTGTTCTTCCTTTAGAGGTAATGCCTCGTTATGTAAGGGATCCAAACAGAAAGGGCTGTTGCTAATTGGCAAATTGGCAAGAACATTTAAGTTTCCCACCTGAAGCTGGTTGAGTTTGCTGATGAAGTCATCTGCAGCTCAGCTCCCCACCAGTATGGAGGCTGTGGAAGGACCCTGGATACAGAGTGGATGGCTGTTGGTGAGCCTCAGCGTTGGAGGATGCCCAGGAGTGAAGGTCAGGAGTAGGTTAACACCCAGAAGGTGTTTCCTAGGTGTGGGTAAGGTGTTTGGTTTGGCTTGTCTTGTAGCTTCCTTCCAACAGCAGGAACAAATATTTCCTGAGTATAATGACAGGAATCATGAAAATTCACTGTCTCGGCCTTAAATGCTGAGGAGCTTCCTGGTCTGTGTCCCCAGCTTGCCTGCAGATAAGGGCTGTAATGCTCTTTGGTTGAGATAACAGGGAGCCAGACCCATCCCTGCTCTTGACAAATTTTAACTTGTGATCCGGTTCCTAGGCTGAAGTGTTTTCTCACAGCAGCAGAGATGGATGCCCCTCAGTTTGGGGTACTGTAACTACATGTCTTTAACTTTAAGCCTCTCTCAGCTGCCAATGGTGAAGGAAACAGTCTCCAAGCCCTGCTGTAAAGCCCTGTTCCACTTGGGGCAGGTGGCTGAAGGGTGGGAAGATCTGGCCTTTAACCCTGAGGAGATGTTCCTGCTGTGTGCTCTGCTGTAGCTCAACAGCTTTTGCAGTCAGATCCAGGGATGGGGAATGTGGCTAAAGTTTTTCTCATCTACCCAGCCTTTTTGGTGGGGTGAGAGGTCAATAAAGGCACCTGAGACTTTGGATTTACAGTGTCAGGCTTTGAATGCAAGTGGCTAAATCGGGAGGAGGTTTCGGGGAGGGGGCAGAGTGAGCCCTGCAGCTGTGCCAGGAGCAGCTCCAAGCCAAGTGCTTGGACAACTCTGCTGTCTCCAGAGCTGTGGACAGTGCTCTGATCTTATGTCGCTCTTTAGAGCCACGCTGCTAATCCTCTGTATCTGTGCAAACACGAGAGGAGAATCTGTTGTTTTCTTGCTTTGGCCAGACCTTTGGCCTGCAACGTGCAGGCTGCAGGACACAGCCCAGACCTGGAGTTTCTGGGAGAACTTGGGGGCACAGGCACCAGTCGCTGGTTCAGCCATGCCAGAGGGGGTTTGGGTGATTTACAGCATATTGTGCTGAGCGGGTTGGCAGACGCTCTGAACTGGCAGAGCAGGAAGGAGATTGTCACGTGGAACAAAGTGCCGTCTCCTGGCAAAAACCAGGCGAAAGTCTCGTCTGCGGGCCTACCCGCTGAGCGTCAATATGGTGCTTAAAAACCACCCTGCAGAACAGCAACGGGCAATCTGTCCGGACGGCATTAACTGCACAAGTTTCCAGATGATGTTGTTGCTCTAAGTACTATCTCTGAATGCTTCTCCATGAAGGAGCTGCCATCAAAGCAGATATTTGAATAATGTCACGGGCTCTTTGACCTCCAAGTGTGCGGGGGCGAGGGGAGGCCGTGAGTCACAAAGCAGACAGCACCCGTTCCCTTGCTGCTCAGCCTTTCACCTTCTTCACCCTTTAAATAAAAATGAGGATTAATAAATCCAGCAGACCTTAAAAAAAACCCAAAACCAACCCTTACAGTTAGGTGCTGAGGGGAATAAGGTCTTCAGAGGAGAATGTGCAGAGACTGGGTCATGAAAAGAAAACAGCAGCCGTATTGAGCTGATGAGTAGTGACCCAAAGAGCAGTCTTGGCCCTTTGAATACCACTGGCATTAATTAAGCCCTAACTGAAACCACCAGTCCTGTAGGCCCTGTGTTTTCCCTTGGTCTCTTGGCCACCTCTGTTTACTTTTTGTTGCCACTGAGAGTCACCTTTCTTGTGGCTGTGCTGCTATTGTTTAATTACGGTTCCGACGATTCACATTAAATGTCAAGTGTCAAGCAACACCTAAGCAAATGAGATCATGCTAAACACCACCCCAACCATTCGTTTCTGCTTTCTGGAGCCTGCAGGCTGCTTTCTGCCTCGCCTTACGCCCAGCGTAACCCTACTGAAGTAGACAGAATTATTCCTGTTTCACAGCACAAGTAGGATCAAACCAAAGCTCCAGGGACAACAGTTTATCTTCCAGAGTAAGCACTTGTTTTTCTAATATGATTGCAAATTAATTCCAGAGATAATGTGATACCATGTAATTGAGAGTCCCCCGAGCTGGTACCAGAGTCTATTTTTGCCAAGCCCTCTGCAGACCAGGGGGAGGTAATGGAGATTTGGGGAGACCTTGCTTGCTTTGAAGGTTTGTGTCCCATGCTCCCGTGCTGCTGAAGGTCTCTCTCTCATCCCAGAAAATCAGTGCAATAATAAATTTCTTGCCTCCTCCCTTTGACATCTTCCCACATTCCTGTATTGCTTGATATGAGGTGGGCCAAAGGCTGTGCGTGCTGTGGTTGTCCCAAGGTTGATCAGATCTCAGCAAAAAAACTGCAGAGAGGGTGCTGCAGCCCTTCTCCCACCCGAGATGCTAATTTGGGTCTTTCCTCAGCCCAACCATCAATTTTTCATGGAATGTCTAAGTGTGCATTTGTCTCTGAGACCTCTAACCTACTGTTGGACAGGACTGAAGCAGGCTGGTGGCTTCCCATCTTATCCATGCCTGTTGCTGAGCTGAGGGTTTAAAAGCTTTGGAGCTATCAGCCTATAATGTTTGCCACCCAGAGTTCCCTGGAAACGCTCTCTTGGGTGAGACAGGGAAAGGGAGGGAAGTCTCCAGGTGGCTGTGAAGGTAGTAGGAGGTGCCCTGGGGGGTCGGTGCAGTTTGGGGCTCCGGGAGTCTGCTGGATCTGGGTGTACGTGGGATGGAGCGGGGCCATATGCCAATGGGGGGGGGACCTGTGGGTGCCTGGGGTAACTTCCCAACCTGGCCGTGCTCTCTAAATGCTGTGACAATGCAAACAAAGCGAGGATGCTAATAAGAGTTGCAGTGTAAATCCTATTTCTGCAAGGCTCAAAGACAGCTGATCAGAGGCAACCTGTTTATTGTGAGGTTTAGGAAAACAATTTTAATGCAAATTGGTTTTTTTGGCAAGTAGTGGGGATGATACAGAATTTTGAATTACAGTTTTAAGAATACAAATACATCGCATCTTGTTCAACAAAGACAAACCAAACTTCTTCTCCGGGGAACATTAAATGAGCAAATGTTTGCTAAAGTAAATGGGCAACAAACATAGGGTGAGGGGGACAAAACAAAACAACCCAACTCAGTAGCCAAAACCCCACTGAAGAAGCAGCAGTCACATCTTCAATTTTATGCTTAGGCTGTACTTTCACTTCGCTTTTCCTGTTCAATAGCTGCCAGAAAAACAGAGGGGAAAAAAAAAAAAATCAGTAAACACTGTAATGATTCGGCAGGATACAGATTTCTATGGTCACTCTTCAAGCCAGGGTAAGGCCCCACCAGCTCCCTTTGGCCACCCTGAAATGCCAGCCCATTTCCACAGCTGCATAGCAAGTAGGGTGCAGTTCATGATGTGCAAACCTCCTCTTGTATTTACAGCTGTAGCACTGGAAGGGATAATAAACCGGGGCAAACCCAGGTATCATGTATTGAGGGACAAGTTGTCTCCATGGCTATCAGTGCTGACCCAGCCAAAGAGGTTAGTGATACTCTTCTGAAGGAAATTGCTTGCAATATCTGGTCCAAGTGCAGAGTAAATGCCATTTTCACATCTGAAGTTGGATGTGAATCACATCCCTCGTATGGCTCCCTGTGCACAGGACACGTACGGGAGAAGACCCTGCCTGAGAAAAGCCCAGGGCTGCTCTGCCAAGGAAGATTCCTGTCAGGTGAGGAGGATGAGGGGTCTCTCTTGCTGCCTTATTCCCAGAGAAGGTGCCTGGAGCTCTCCTGGCCAGAGCTGCCAGCGGGTACCAGTGTGGGGCAGCAGCCCACGTCCCTGATAAGATGGTAAATGCAGAGCCCAGGCACTTGCTGGGGATGCTGCCAGGGACGCACAAGGGTTCCCTTACGTGCCTGTGTCTCCAAAGAGGCTGGTACCATGGTAATGACAACCACTTTGATCCTGTTACCTGCAACCAGCAGAAAAACTGGTCTTGCTTTTAGCAGAAGCAAGAGCAATCCCATCAGAAAGGATTTTTTTTTCCAGACAAAATGCACCATCAGTTATAACTACTCGTATCCTCAGAAGCCCAGCACAGAGTACAAGTCTTAGTATTATCCCCAGCTGAAGTCAGGGATGAGTTTGAGCCTGTAATCCTATGATTAGTATTCATTTTGCATATGAGCTGCAATACAGATTGTGTCCTTGCTACTCGTAGTTCAAATAGCCTCCCAAGCACTTACTTTCTTTAGTGGGCAAGGGGTTTTTCTCTCTGGTTTCTGTCTTCTTCAGCTTGGTCTTGTCAAATGTTTCAATTTCTGCGAAATCTGGTTTGTCGGACATGATGGGTCCTGACAAAGAAAGGAGAAACACACCCGTGGCTTCATTAGCTAGTGCTGTGATATCGACCATCTGCAAAGCATTTTCTGCTTGAAGGAAAAAAAAAAATCTGAAAATATAATAAAAATTTTTATTCAAAAAAACCCCACAAATCTAATGCCTCAATATGGGACTTCTCCCTGAGGCTTGGCTGTTTCAGGGCAAAAGAGGAGAGGCAGAAATAGAATTTTATCTAGATTCCTCAGACTAAATTTCTAAAAATCACATTTTGCAGATGGAAACAAGAATATACCGGTAAAGAAAAGACAATGCATTAACTGCCAATAATTCACAGTGCCTCCTGACGTAAACCTCAATTTTAAGGAATGCTGCTAACCAGAAAGTCTACAATAAATGCAAATCCAATATGAACAAAGAGCTTCAGTTATGATTTTGTTTTAATTAATAGGATTTGTTTTTAATTCTGAGCACCCTGTGTACCCAGGTATCTGGATGAGCTGCTGTGGACACTTGTGCTTAACAATAGAGGACCGGTTCACCCAGCCCTTTGTTTGCTCTCGCACTCAATATCCCAGTCCCAGGCTCAATGGTTTGATTACACCCTATTGTAAGAGAAATCCACAAAGCATGCTGGCATTCGACCCCTCACCTGTCAAAACTTCCCTAATCCGATTCCTGTGTTTAATAGAAATTAAAGTGAAAATCCACCCTGGGTATTATTCCCCGGATTTCAGCGGAGTTTCCCGTAAATGCGAGGTTTGGCCCGAAGATGGCTGATATAATTACATATTTTTTTTTTTTCCTTCCTGAAGACAATTAGATTTCATTGCTATTTGCACTGAGACAACAGAAGTAAATATTCACAGGGAAAAAAAAAATTAAAACAACTACTAAAAACCACATGGCATTACCGTCTGGCTGCTCTCTCCTCAGCTGCTTGGTGGCCGTCTGAGGCAGTGTGAGTTGAAAAAGGTCAGGGTAATCCCTCCTCTCCTCTCCTCTCCCCTCCTCCCCCCGCCCGAGCCCATCGCTATTAATATTGATCAGTTTAGTGCCGGGATTGCTCAGCGTTCAGGGAAAGGACAGATTGCTGCTGCAGAAAGTGCACGAGGGAGAGAAATGGGAAAACTGACATGGAATACTGCCAAAATACATCTTGGATTTTTTTTCATTTTTCTTTTCTCCTCTTCTACCAAGACAATAATATTTAAGTTTCCCTTCTTGCTCTTTTATAATGGTGAGGTCTGGAGTTCACTTAAGGGCTGGTGCTGTGGTTTGTGGGGAGTTTTTAGGTGAATTCAGCAGGCGCCTGGGCATGGCTCCCCATGTGCCCAGGCTGGCAGAAGCACGTGCTGGGGCTCGGGAGGGCTCTCAGCTCAGGTGTGGGATGATTGCCACAACTGAGGGCCAAATCCTGAGGCAAGCACCGCCCAAGCACCACTCTGGCAGCGGGCCGTGTGTCCTGAAAGAAAGAACAATGAATCTTTCATTTGCTCCCATTTTGGTAGCTACCAGCCCACTTGCTGGTGCCTCCCTCAGCCGCACGGCACACGGCTCTGTGAGCCAGACTGGCCAGCTGCCCACCGTTGACCTTCCCGCCTCCACTTTGCAAAAATCCATGTTTGCCTGTCCTGCCGGCGTGGCTGTTCCCTGCACTCTGCCCATCCTGATCGCGTGGACCACGCTGGGCTCGCTCGCTGGGAGCCACTTCAGTTGCAGCAAAAGGAGAACGTGCCGTAGGTGCTGAGTGATGTAATTCAGAAAACCCTTTAGAATGGGTATTAGCCCTTGCCTGTACTTGCAAGCCACATTTTGTATTAGACATGGGTGCTACCTGCAGCCACCTCCTCGAGCTGCTGCTCTTGAGGGCTGTGGACGTCCCTGTGGCTGTGACACGGCTCCAGCTACGCAGCACGAAACTGCTCGGGGAATCATTTTGTAAGGTCCTCGGGTTTGGGAAGGAAGGGCTGTGTTCATCCTCAGAGATGCCGGCGTGGGTTTCCTCTTGTGTAACTTTGGATGTCTCCATTGGAATTCCTTGTCTAGACTCCATGATAGTCAACAGGGAGGTAATGAGCTTGGGATAAAATTAATTGTGCCCTAGGAGTATCCGAGTTTCTCTGCTGACTGTAAAGGGAGCCTGGACAAGGAGCACAGGGAGAGAGAGAAGTCTCACAGCTGACTGAGAGCCCCGGGGAGGTGCTGCGGATCCTTCTGTTGGCATTGTAGGCTTAGGGAGAGTGGGCTTGAGTCTGATGTGTGTGCATAGAGAACAGGGATGTCTTTTAAGAGCTTCTTCCAAAGTGCGTTTAAATTAAAATAATGAACAAAAATGAAGGAAAAATATTCCTTTTACTCATCAGCGTTCATAAATAGTGGTTCCTTTCCACCCAGTGATTCCTTCCTTTATCCATCTCATTTTCTGTATCTGCAGAGAGTGCAGGAGCTGCTGCGCACCGTGGCAAGAGGCACTCCACAAGCACTTTGGACGTAGCTGTGTCTGCGGTATTTGAGGAAAAGGAGAAGGCAGTACGGCAGTGGTGGAAAACCTGTGTAACACTGCTCAGCTGGAGCTCCAAAGAGATGAAGTGGGTCCCACTGAGCTCAGCCCTGGGCAAACCTGGCTGTGCTGCTTTGGGATCTAAAATTGTCCTGACACTAATGTAGCCACATTTTTGTTATGCTAAAAGCTGAGTCGACTTGTGCAGGCTGGCTCGGTACCTCTGCATCCGCCCTGACTGTCCATGCAAAATCGATTTGTGTGCGTACCAGGCATATTTAGCATCAGCACTCGGTTCCTTTGCTTCCATCCCCTTATTCCAAGCAGTTGTCGAAAACAGAAAGCTGTGTTCTTGACCAAAACCCCTGGGAATAAGCAGGAAGGCGGCTGCTGGGTGAATATTCGGTGTAAGCTATAGCTGAGATTTGGCACTGAACATTTTTAGCGTCTGTTTAAAGAGAAAGCATTAACCTCTTCTTGTTAGGGTGGACACCAGATTTAGAAGATCAGAAAAGACTTTAAAACACAATCTGAATGTGTCATGAATTCAGGCAGTTCATGAGTTTTAGTTAAATATAAATGTCCATTTTTACAAGTAACAATTAGAATTCTTATCATGAAGAGAGGTGATGAGGGGAAAACCTCTTAAACTTAAACTGGCACAAATTTTCTCAGATGTAGAGAGCAAATGAAGTGTTCAGGACAGCGAAGCCTTCCTGCGTACAGTCACAGGCTCAGCCCCTAGCATCCCCAGCAGGCCTCGGGCTTTTCTAAACACACCACGAAAGGGTGGGTATGCTTGTTCTTTCACCACTACCGTTTTGATTGCCCGATTAATTGGCAGACCTTGTATTAAAACCAGTTTGGGATACGTTGTTTAGGTTCTTAGGTTGAAGATGACCAGGTTTTTAATTGATATTGTGTTGGGTTTCAGAGGAAGGTGCAACAGTGTTAGTCCACTTAACGTAATGATGAGAAACCATTCTATGATTCTATGATTCTATGAAATGACACGTTCTCACTCCGTTGAAATCAGCACTCACCTCCATAACAAACACCTTGACCATTGCATGAAATGTCTGTCAAGTTTCTGTAGCCTTGAAGGACGGCACTGTGGTCAAACACAGTCCGTGTTGGATCCAAGCCCCATGGAAAGTCTGGAGTTTGGCCGGAGGGCATCGCACACTGCGTTGAGTGTGGTCACGGGAGGGAAAGATGGGTAGGGGATATTTTACTCGGATGCCTTTTACTTTCACTGGGAACTGAGATATTCTTGCTATAAGAGCAGCAAAGCAGTTATTTGACAGGTTTTTAATGGCAGGATTTCAGAGTCACCACCTTCAGTAAGGGGAACACGGCGTTTACCTGGCCTTGGGATGACTGTCGAGCAACCCACCGCAACAGTCTTTGAGGTTCATCTTGGTATGGCCGTGTCTGAAAAGCTACCTCAGATACAATGGAAATTGCATTTTATTTCAACCTGCTGCCAAAGGATGAAGGGCTGACGCCTCTGATACCAGTGAGTCACCCACCACCAACAGCATTAAACTGTGCCTGGCAGCGCAAGCCACCGAGTGTCTGTCAGACACCCACAGAGAAACAGGGGAAAACAAATACTTGCTACCAGGACGCAGTAAGAGGTGAGAGGAAATGTTTAAAGGGAGCTCAGGTGCAAAGGAAAATTTGGAGGGGAGTCTGAAGAGTGAGGCTGGGAGGTAGATATATATTAAATATATATATATAAAATACATATATAAGGGCATAGCCTTAATGGGCTAGGGCTGTGCTTATGTTTGGCACAAGAGGTGCTCTGGAAATGCCAAGTTTCACGGAGACTAGGTGTGTGACCGCAAGAAGGGGTTTCTTTCTCTTTGGTGTAACAGTGGGAATCAGATGGCATCTATTTCTAAACAGAGCTGAGGAGGGACAAAGCACCCGAACGCGCGCAGCCGGTTAGAGGAACAGACGCTCGAGCAGATCAGTGTCTGTAGCTGAGCCAATAAGCTGACACAACTGATTTTATAATCACATTAGTGCTGTCTCGAAATAACACACCCACTCAAATATAACAGTGATTTCATTTTCAAAATGTTGTTGTATTTTTGGTGCTAAGGGTAGGGGATTAATTTGTCAAGGTCAAAAGCTGGGCTGGAATCTGTAAGTACCCTGATTCCTTTAGGCTCCTATGAGTACTGAGCACCTTCCAGAAAGGTAGCAGGATTGGGTGTGTTATAAGCTATCCTTAAAGGTTTCCCGTCCTTAGGAGTACAGAAAAAAAAAAGACTACAGCTTCACTGAAAGGGTTTTCTTAGTTCTCTTTGTGCCTTTTGTTCCGTCTTGCTGCCAAAAAAAATATCCATGTTTGGGAACGGAGACAGGTTCCCAGGCTAAGAGACAATGAAACCTGGGGGTGTAAGGAAGGCGAGGATCTCTCTCTGGCAGGGTGTTTGCTGTAATGCCGCACTGCTGGTGTGCAAATAGCCAATACTTGTCTTCTACCCTATGTTTTATCATCACCTAAGGTGTTTCATTTTCCTTATCGAGACCACTGAGCCTTCAGGGTAGGTGTGCACAGAGGATGAGGGGAGAGGAGAGGCTAGCTGCAGACAGTCCTGCTTGGGCTGTTTTTTCTTGTTTTCCAAATAGCTCTGGAGTTGAGACAGCCTATGCTAGGAGTCCCTTTGCAGCAAAGAGCAAAAAGAGAAAACATAAGCTAGTGGGAGTGGAAATTTCCTCTCTCCCTCCTTTTTGCTCTTATAAAACTCAGTATGAGGGTGAATTTTTAAAAGTTTAAGCGGATGGAGATGCTTGCAACAGAACTTTCTTGAGAACTGACCCAAAAGCGTGTCTTCCAGCATAAAGTACTTGGCTTCACCTTGGCCTTTCCTAGCAAAATGTGGTGACATGTGTGCACTATTAAAGGAAAAAAAATAAATACGCAATGTCCATGCACATGCTTCTCTCCCAAAGATCGGATGGGGAAAGAAGCATGTGATGCATTAGTCACATTAGCTAATATGCTATAGAGCACATGACAGTTTGTGGTGAATACTGGTCTAGAAACGCTAGTTTAGCATGACTTTCAGTGTTTACTAACTTTTTTTCCCCTACCTCTCTGCTTTCTGTCTCTGGACAGAAGCATCTCTTGCAAGCAGAAGCTCATAGGGAAAGAGTAAGACAGAGAAGTCTTGGGTGAGCGTTGGGAGTGTGCTCAAACGTGGCTCTTCCCAGTGCAGCTGGCTGCTCTGGAATTAAACAATCCATGTTGATTTTCTCACTCTCTTTGCTTAAAACAAAAGGAAAATCACCATTCTTTATGAAGATTAAATTGTGGCACCCAGTGTGCAGCGAATAGATAACCAACATAATCCAAGATAAGATAATGAAAGATAGGATAATAAAATCCAGAGATCTACTAACTTGATATTAACTTCAGATTTTTCTTTTTGTCCAGAGGAAAAAGGACAATAGGTGGGTCTGTTCCCATCCACATTGGGCTGGGGTAGATACAGAGGTGTGGTATCCTTAACTTTTGAGGGACAGAGCTGTGGATGTAGTTTTGACGGGTGCCTAACCAGCACTTCTCTTTGTGTTGCCAAATCATTCCACTTTCAAGAGGCTGGGACCTCCTGGGAGCCTAAGGGTGCTTTATGTTTTTGGGAAAGGGAGGTAAACTCTGAAGTTTTTCAGCTGCTTAAGGAAACAAGGCTGCTGAAGCAGAGGAACAGACTAGGCAGCCAAGAACCTTTTCTAGCTGATCTCTGTGAGCAGTTTCCACAATAAAAACTTGTATTTCTACTTGAAGGGATTCATACATTATCTTTTTCCAAAAATCATTTTCCAATTTTATAAGCTTGTTGTACGGAATAAGCCAAACACATAAATATTACATACTGTGTACAAGGTCAACACATACTGTGCACAAGGTTAAATGCTGTTTTTCTTCACTAAAATGTAAAAAAACCCCACAAAACAAATGAAAAAGAGCCACTATTTTTCTCTCACAGCATCTGAAGTGGACAGCTATCTCTTCAGAACCTGATCAAACTAGAACATTTTCAATGACTGCTTTTATGGCTTTTTTTTTTTTTTCTTACAAATACATATGAAGTGTAGAAATCAGCTGCAATCTTAGAAAGATTGTGTCTTCATAACAGGGTTCACTTGAGCTCTGCACACTGGAGCTCGCTCCTCTGGAGTTAACACACTTCGCGGTGAGCGACCACACCATGAAATAACACGGGAGCAGCAGAGAGTGATTGTGTTGGCAGCAAACAAATTGTGCTAACTCGAACTGTAGCCTTTTCCCAACTCAAGGTAAAAGCCACGGCAGCTCAAGGATAGATCCTCATGAGCACAAGGAACAGGAATTCAAAAGGGATGGGGACATTAAAGCTTTAATTCAAGTTAACTTTTCAGTGGAAACTAGCTTTAGGGCATGAGTTCGTGTCTGTCCACAGCCCAAACTGGTGAATGCAGCGAAAAGCAAACAGAAGTGAAAAATGAAAGTGTGCAATATTGTAATTTTTGCTCGTCTGATGCATACATTGAGTGATTTTTTTTTTTTTTTTTTCCCTTTGGATGAATACTAGCTTGCATAAAATTCAAATAACTCGGCTGTCTACAGATTGGGGGGGGGGAATGTGGGAAGAGAAACAGAAGGAAGGAAATGGAACTGAGAAGATTGAATTAACCTTTCAATGTCTTGAATTTCAAGAAGGGAAGAATTAAGTCTGTTAAGTCTGCAACCATGCAATTAAAATGTGAACAAGCCTTGAAAGCCACATTTGCCCCATATTCCTAGATCTCTACTTTAAGGACAGATCTTCCAAATTCAGGATTCAGATCCAAAAAGTACTCAAAGGCAGGAAAAAACCTTATGCTGTAAATGTTTATTTTAGTCACAGAACTCCGGTAGAAAAATGAGTAAAAATTCTGACATTTCTGTAAAACATATGCCTTTGATATTGAGTTCGGAAAAATCCTTACATATGTGTCTAGTAACGGCAGACAGTCTTTGAAAAGATGGATGGTTTTCTCTGTGCTGGAGTTTCTGTTTCCATCAAACAGATTCTTTCACCTGTTTCCTTGAGCGTTGTGAAGGTTCATTTGTTAATAGAGAGCAAAGCTTTAAAAATGGACTTTGATTCTTAGGTGCCCTTTTGGACACCGTGAGTCTCAAAAACTGGATACTTGGTGGTTCGAGAGCCGCCACGGAGAGCTACGGATCTCCAACAAAGCCAAGTGTCTTGTGCTGGGCATCCTGAAACAAAATGTTTGTAAGAAAATTTTATAATGCTGGAAAAGACAAACAAAGTAAAGAGTCACTCTGGGGACATGTCTCTGTTTTTGAAATAAATATGCAGGAAAGGAAGGCATTTTGCAGAGCAAGCAGCTGGAAAGTGTTACTGTTTGCTAATTCTTCTTCGGTGTTTAAAGGACTCACCTTTGTCAATATTTTTGCAGGATATCAATAGGATCTATTTAAGACAAAAATTGAGTGCTTCCAAGTCCGGGAGAGTATATCAAATATTTTGTTTGTAGATGGACAGTTAAAACCAAAAGCAAATACTTTGCTGACACGCAGATAATTCTCCCCCCAGGTGTAAACTGTTGGCATATAATATACAGGTGTTAGAGCAGACAGTGTCTTTGCTATGCATCAGATCTCTGTTTCCTTCTAGTAAGATACTAACCCGGTATGAAAGGAAAACGTTGCATGTCAGGCACCTTCAAATGGCTGGATGGCATTGTAAAATTGATTCAAGTTCGGGAGTGTTCTAGCTCAACTTGTACTAAGCCTTGTACAACAGTGAGCACAGTTGGGATAGGGCTGTCTGTCTTTGGTTTGATTCAATTTCTGACGAGGAGTAATGCAGGGCTGTTGCTGGAAATAGACTTAATTGGAAGCTAAAGTGTTCAGAGAATAGTTGTTTTAAAGTCATACTAAGTTAAGACTGACACTAGAGACCTGTGAAAGAAATATGGCTCCAGTTCTTCTGTGACATACTGGTAATAATGACTTGTGCTCGTGAATAGCTCTTCCTGAAAACAAGAGAATTACGCTAATAATCATTTGAGATCTATTGAGTTACTTTGTGAGCACCCAGCAGAAGAATCGCTGCAAAACTTTTAGGCTGAGCAACTTAACTGGACTTGTAAAGTAACACACTGAGCTACAGAAATGGCTCACCCTTTGTGGTGTGGCTCTGGGCATGGGTTTACTGGTGAGACAGGGATGCCATGGCACTCTGGCTCTTTCTGGTCCTAAGAACCAGAAGCTGACCAGATGCATTTGCCAGGCTCCTGGAGCTGTGCAGCAGCTGGGGAATGGGTCCTCCTTCTTGTGAGCAGCCTCACGCTGCGGCCTTGTCGCTGTGCAAGGCAGTGCATTGTCTCGTACGTCCTGACACGTGGGTGACAGTCCTACGTGACGCGGTGGCACTGCAGCCATGCACCTGCACAACCCCTGCTCACGCTGGGGCTGCTCTGCGTGTGCCTGCGGGTTCGGAGGAGCTAAATGAGCCTGTGCGAGCTCCACGCTGTCTTGTCTAGACTGCTGAAACTGGGCTGGGTGCCTGAGCTGTGCGGCGGTCTGCCTACTGTGTAAGCGGGAGAATTACAAAATGCTACCGTAAAATTTGAGCTGTGCCCTGAGATAGCGGAAAATCGATGGGGACAGCTACCACGTTGCTCAGTTGTAGTTTTTAGCAGTGATCTGAGACACAAATGCCTTTTGATATCTGTATTTTGAGGGTGTAACCACACAGCTGCTCATTAAGTTGCTGCCTCCCTTCCCTCTGTACTTACTATTTTAGAAAAAGTGGCTAAAGCGCTAGGACTCCCAGGTTCTCCTCAGCCTTTCAAAAATAGGCAGCAAGAACACAAAGTGAGCAGAAAAGACTAAAATGGCAGCCTGGGACTGCATATGTCTGCCCCCTGCAAGGAACGTTGGAAGCGTTTGAAAGGAGGTAGGATAAGCTGGCACGAAATGGCGTACTCGGAGCCAGTTCAGAGGGAAGACACTGTCTTGGACTCAAAACCAGCGAGCAGGTGCTGTGCAGCGCCTGCCTACCTGCCTGCCTCTGCTGTCTGTCTCCTCTCGCCACGTGTGTTTTCTGTGTCAGGTTTCTTGTAGTTTCATTCCTGTCAACTGGCCAACATATCTGCTGAAGAGCCAGCTGGAGTCCGCTCTCTCCCATGTTTCATCAACAAAATTGCCAGCTTGCTCTGATTCAGTATCTTTATTGTTGTTGATGAGGCTAAATGAATCAGAAAGAACACAGCTATGTATACAAAATACAAATTCGGAAGCCTCATCCTGATGCGAGGAAATTTTATTAGCTCTTCGAGTGGAGAAATCTGCTGTGGATGCAGATTGACAGCAAATATAGACTTCCAGAGAGGTTGTTTCCTCTAACCCTACATGTTTTATTGTTTTTGTAGGGCTCTTCCTAATGATACCAAGTCTTCTAGTGGGAAAATATAATTTTAGATCTGATTAAAACCACGCTAATTTTCTGTGGGATTGTGACTCTCCCTTCTTCAGATTCTAAATGTAAAACCTCCTAATGAGTCTTATAAATGTATCTCTAGATAAAATTTAGAATCCATGTTGGAAAACCTGAGACAAAGCCCTCCCAGCTACTGGCAATACAGAAGTTTCGATTAATCCCATCCAACTTCTATAGGTTTTCTTTTTTTCCTTCCATATCTTGTCAGTTTTTCAGGGGAAGAAAAGCTTCTCCTGAGAGGATTTTTACTAACGAAATCCAAATTTCCTTAAATGCTTTATTAAACCCACCACCTATGGCTGCTGGCACTGTGTGACAGAAAAAGCTGTTGCAGTTCCAACGTGGCACGCGGGAAGCGCAGACTGTCAGGCACGGCTTTTAACACTTCTGGTGTAAGCTCGCGTCTCCTCACGAACTTATGCTAACTTACTCTAAAGGTGCTAAATTTGGTGTTTCAAAATGCATTAGCTCGTTGTCAAAGGGCACTTTGTCACTTCTGGCGTGCTTGGGGAATGTTTGGGAGCGATGGCTCTTGACGCTTTAATTCAGAAAATTTACAGGAAATATTTTAATACGGTTATGAGAAATGCAGAAGGAGCGCGAGTCTCTATGGTGGCACTGACAGTCGCGCTCTGGGCACCCCGAGCCCGCCCGGGCTGTGGCGGGCGGATGGCTGAGTCACTGTCGGGTTTAGAACAAGAGAGAAGTTAATTCCCGGGTCACAGCTCGCTGTTCCCGGGTGCGGTGTGGCAGCCGGTTGAGGCTCCCCGCAGCCGGCCCCATAACGGGCCTCGCCAGCCCCCTCCGCTGCCCGCTAGCCCCCTTCCTCGGGCGGCTTTTCCCGCCCGGGGCCTGCAGGCCTCCGCCACCCGCCTGACGCTGCCGCCACCAACGGCGGGAACCGGCTGGGCTCCGCCCCGCCCCCGGCGCCGCCAGCGACCCCCCTTCCCCGCCCCGCACCACGTGACCCCCCGACGGAGGGGAAGGGAGGGGGCGCGCGCGCTTGCACCTGTCAGTCAGCGCGTCACTTCCGCCAGTTGCCGCCGCTACCGTTG